>PVKA01002571.1:14438-123021 GCA_004027165.1 Ctenomys sociabilis
CACTAGCTCAGCTGCAACGAATGAAGTAACAGATACAGCAGCAAAGGAACAACAGCAGAAAGCTATAGAGGAAATAAAATGAGAAGTAATTCCCCAATTTAAAAAAGAAATATTTGAATACATAGAATCTGAAATAAAGAATGAATTCCAGAAACATTGGGTAGAAAAACGATGCTCACCCAGAACAAGTGCAGAGAGCTCTATTCCAACTGATATATGTGACTTAACAGCATCTGAAGCAAAGAAACAACAACAGAAAGATCATGAGGAACTCAAAGCAGAAATAAGTTCTGAAATCAAAAAAGAACTTTTTGAAGTCATATGATCTGAAATACCGAAACAAGTCCAGAAGTATACAGAGGAAATCCAACTTGGAAGAAACACAGCAGAAAAAGAATTAATAACTACCTTTAAAGAAGACATGGATAAAAAAATTGAGGAGATCAGAAATATGATGGATTCCTTGAATGAGCAATACAGAAAAGAAATAGAACACATGAAACATAGTCAAAGAGATATAGAAGGAGCTCACATTCAAAGGAAAACCCATCAGAATTACAGCCGACTTCTCTACACAAACAATGAAGGCAAGGAGAGCATGGAGCAGAGTTCTTCAAGTCCTGTATGAAAACAAATTCCAGCCCAGACTACTATACCCTGCAAAACTCTCTTTCAAGTTTGATGCAGAAGTGAAATACTTCCACGACAAAGAACAACTAAAGAATTTCATGATGACAAAGCCATCCCTTCACAGGCTGCTGAAAGAGGTTCTAGAGAGAGACCACAACAACCAGAACTCCATGAAAGAGAATGGAAGGAACCCACTAAACAGGACAGTCAATTAAATACAGGTTACGAAGGAGTAAACAATACCAGCTAAATATCATGACAAACATAAGTCAGCACATTTCAATTATAACCATAAATGTAAACGGACTCAATTCTCTAATTAAGAGCAATAGACGGGCACAGTGGATTAGGAAACAAAATCCAACAATATGCTGTATACAAGAAACACACTTAACACAAAAAGCCATTCATAGGCTCAAAGTCAAAGGATGGAAAACAATACTGCATGCCTCAGCACCTCAGAAAAAAGCAGGAGTAGGAATTCTGTTCTCAGACAGTCTCAACTTCAAACCAAGAAGGATCAAACAACACAAAGAAAGCCACAATATATTGGTCAGGGGAAAAATTTAAGAGCAAGAAGTAACACTCATAAATATCTATGCACCAAACACAGGAGCACCCAACTATGTAAGACAAATCTTAAGGAACATGAAAAACTTAATGTCTAAGAACACAGTCTTAACAGGACATCTTAACACATGCTTATCTCAAAAAGATAGGTCAACCAGACAAAAAATTAGCAAGGAAGTAGCAGAAATCTTTTACTCTTAAATCAGGTACAAGACAAGGATGTCCGCTATCTCCCCTCCTATTCAATATAGTTTTGGAATCCTTAGCAACAGCCATTAGAAAAGAGAGAGAAATAAAGGGAATAAAAATAGATAAAGAAGAAGTTAAATTATCACTATTTGCAGACGACATGATACTTTACTTGGAAGACCCCAAAAATGCCACCAAGAAAATAGTAGAACTGATAGGGAAATTCAGTAGCAGAGCAGGATACAAAATCAATACTCAAAAGTCAATAGAATTCCTCTATACAGATAACAAACACACTGAAAGGGAAACAATAGAAACAATACCTTTCACAATAGCACTGCGGAAAATGAAATACCTTGGGATTCACTTAACCAAGGAAGTCAAACATCTTTTCACAGAAAACTACAACACCCTAAGAAAAGAGATTATAGAGGATTTCAGAAAATGGAAAGATATTCCATGCTCCTGGATAGGAAGAACCAACATCGTGAAGATGGCCATACTCCCAAAATTGCTGTACAGATTTAATGCAATCCCTATCAAACGGCCACCTACATACCTCCCAGATATAGAGAAATCAATCCTAAAATTTACTTGGAACCACAAACAACCTAGAATAGCAAAGGCAATCTTGACCAATAAAGAAAAGGTAGGAGGCTTCACAATTCCTGATTTGAAATTATGCTACAAAGCCACTGTGATAAAATCAACATGGTATTGGCAACAAAATAGACCTGAGGATCAGTGGATAGATTAGAAGACGCAGAGGCATCTACAAAAACACTCAGCCATCTTATCTTCGACAAAGGGGCTACACAAGCTCACTGGAAGAAAGATAGCCTCTTTGATAAATGGTGCTGGAAAACATGGCTTTCTACATGCCAAAAACTAAAACTTGACCCAGCTCTATCACCATGCACAAAGTTAAAGTCAAAATGGATTAAAGATCTAAACATTATAACAGAAACATTCAATCTCATGGAAGAGAAAGTATGAGGAACTCTTGAAGACATAGGGGTAGGTAAAGAGTTCATGAACAAACATATAGTTTCAGGGAAGCTCTTGAAAAAATCAACATCTGGGATCAACTCTTCTTAAGGAGCTTCTGCATGTCAAAAGAAATTGTCAACAGAGAGAAAAGACAACCCACAAACTTTGAAAAAAATCCTACCTAATAAGCAATCAGACAGAGGACTACTGTCTAGAATATATAAAGAACTAAGATATAACAGGGCCCTCACATTTAAAGACCCAATTCAGAAATGGGCATCTGAGATGAATACACACTTCTCAGAGGACGAAATTAAAGAAGCCAATAAATATATGAAAAAATGCTCCACATTGCTAGGCAAAATGAAATGCAAATGAAAACAACACTAAGATACCATCTCACTCCAGAAAGAATGGCTATCATAAGGAAATCAACCAAAAAATGTTGGAGAGGTTGTGGGGAAAAGGGAACACTTCTCCACTGCTGGTGGGAATGTAGACTGGTACAACCATTGTGGAGGTCAGTGTGGAGACTCCTCAAAAAAGTAGGACTAGAAATCTCATTCAAGCCAGCTATCACCCTACTGGGAATTTTCCCAAAGTATCTGGATACATTGTATCATAGAGATATATATGTACCTATGCTTATAGCAGCACAATGTGTGATAGCAAAATCTTGGAAACAACCAAGATGTCCATCACATGAGGAATGGTTGAAAAAGATGTGGTATTTCTATATAATGGAGTATTACTCAGCTATTAAGAATGATAAGTTTGAAGCATTTATACTGAAGTAGATGCCACTTGAACATATACTCATAAGTGAAACAAACCAGACACACATGTGTAAATATCGTATAGTCTTCCTAGTATAACAAGCAAAAAGCAGAAATACAAAAGGTAGCTTACAAGTAAAATCAATTGAGTCAGATAAGGCAAAGTGAATGGCATAAGGTGCAGGATACTAATCAGCTTTTCTTCTGGATGGTTAACAACCTAAGATCACAAGTTGGAGTTGGAGAAATAGAAGAGCCACAAGGCCAGCCAACATTTTGGCCCTAGCCTTTCAAGGTCAGCGAAGACTCAGGACATAGGACAACCTGTACTGCAACATCATGAAACTCAGATGAGCTCCAAATTTTCTAAACAAGGAGATTATGGAGCCACAGAGGAAAGAGATTGAAGGTCTATAGTGTGCCTGGGGAGAGTCACATGAAGAGAAAACTTTCTCTCAAGCTCTCACAGAGAGCAAACTGGTGAAGCATTGGCTGTGACTCATCCACATGGATGACACAGACAAAGGAACTACAGAATAATGTACAGGACTACAGGACAAACCCTGAGAGGACTTCACTGACCACATAGGAAATAGAAAGTACATGTGTTGGTATATAGGTCTTGATATTTAGGTCTTAACCATCTAGCAGAAAAGTATAAAAATGAAGTATATATCATGGGCCATAATCTTAAGCTGAGTTGTAAATGGCTATGGTCAACAACTCCTTTGAATAACTCACTATTGTTGTGGAATGCTGGACTGTGTTGGATTGTGGTGTCGAATTCAAGCACCTAAGTTAGTTGAATGACAATGGAGTGCCCACCTTTGTCAGGTGTAGACAAATGAAGTGGTGTAGAAAGAAAAAATCATGATGTGTGTGTATAGACAGTACAGTTGGGCTAGGTAACGCTGTGCTTCTACGTAATTCTATGAGAGGCAAGATCTGCACAAATGGTGGTTGGACAGGGTATTATGTCGGCTTCTAGTACTATGGTCATCCACTAGGAAAATAATTATTGAATTTTTGATATAATTCAGGTATAAAAAATAAGATATGTAAGCAGCTACACTCTTCATTCACTGATAAGAGATTTCTGCTAAAACAATATCTGTAAATACAATATCATGTATGCACCTTGTACAATACCAAAACATTATGAAAACAGTTTTCCATGTATGAATTTATCAAATCTGTATTGTTAAGGTGTCTTGAAACTGTCTCATTGACATTTGTCATTCAATAAAATAAAAAATAAATAAAAATTTTTAAAAAACTTACAAATCCTGGTGAGCCCAGCAGAAAACACAGCAAGTATAAATGTGACATAGGCTGGGGAGGGGCCAGATTCAATAGCAAAATATATGTAATGTGATTTAAAAATACACTAAATCTTTAAATTTAGTAAAACCTTATGGTAAAAAACAACAGCCATTAATCCTCCTCAAAATACTATCTCTCACTGCAAACATATTTTTCCATCATTTGTGCTATTGTCTAGCACAGTTCAAGAAGCTTTCTCCTATGAGTGCCTTTAATTGTGTTGCCATGTTTGCCCTGAAGTCCTGAATCAGTTCAAATATTCACCCTCCTTGGTCATTATAATCTGGGAGAGAAATTGTGTGACACCAGACCCAGTGAACTGAGTACGTGAGGAAGTAGAGTCTTCCCATGGCATGACACCTGACCATTACATTCACTGTATTTTAATTAAATCTCATAAAGAAGACTTTCAGAAGCAACAGGGAGTATTCCGAGGGGGATTAATAGCAATGTTCCTTTTACTATTAGAATTTTTTTTTTTACTTGTAAGACAGTCTTGCTGTTTGGTTCAGCTGACCTTGAGCTCACTTTGTATTCTAGGCTGATCCTCCTGCCACAGCCTCCTAGTGCTACAAGTATAGGCATGCAATGACACACCTGGAAATGAATTATTTTTAAATTTACACATTCCCTGGGTATTTTGAACATAACTTGTAGTTGCAATTAGTGTTAGATACAAGGAAACTTTAATGATTTCAAGGAAACAGAGTCAAACGTGGAAGTCATTATACTTTTAAAATATCCAGCAAAATTTCTTTTGCTTATGAGAGTCAAAGTATTGATGGTTGCAACTGTTATTCCACTCACTTAACCAAGGAGAAAGCAGTGTCAGGGAGGAGAGGTGACAGCTCAGAGGTCAGCTTCTACCAAGTGGCAGAGCACACCTGCTACTCTATGTGGCCAACAGCAGTTCCTACTGAGTGGCCCATCCATGCCAAAATTCAGGTAGAGGCTCCACACCAAATGGGAAAACAACTTGAACAATGCCATTGTAATTTTCTATCCTGCCCGTGTTGACACTTGTGCAAACCGTTGGCACTTTAAGACAAATCAAGGCAGTGGCACTTAACTCCATTAGAAGCTGTTTTATTCTTCATCCATAAACAAATAAGGGAATTCTAAACATCACCCTAACAATTTCATAAAACTCAATAAGTATTATAAATTTTAGACCTTTGAGTCTTGTGTTTTAAGTATTCTGTGTGACTAGGGAAGGGGATAAATCATTGCTAGCGACTACCTATGTGTGAGGGTCATAGAGACCTAAGAGTGGTGTCATCGTTTGAATTGCTAGCTGAACTAGCACCTGAAAAACCAGGGCACATAATTTTTACCTCAAAAATAATTGACAGGTCATACTTACCCAAATGTACTTGGCAGAGATTTTCTCCAGAATGAAAGAACTGCACCTGTCATTTCAAGGGAAACAATTGACAGGATTTGTTGCCAATGATAAAATTGGAGCTTTAAATGAAAATTGTAAGTTTTAGAAACTTGTTATCAGTGACTGTGAGCTTGACAGCTTCTGATAAGTGAGAGGTGATATTAATAAATATTATTTTTGTCTTACAGAACAATGAAATGTGTTGAAATTTATCATACTGCATAATTCACTGAGCTAGAGTTTTCTAATGAACAATGAATTATGTTCCAGAATCATGCCTGGTCAAAGGTCTACTGAAAGTGCACTATAGACCAATGGATTGAAATTCAATGGAGTAAAAATATTTCCTCATATATCAGGTTGCCTAGGATAATTAACTTGCAACAGACAACCATTTATTGAGTTTTAGTATAACTTCAAATGAGACTTTCCACAAAGTTTTAAACAGTCTATTAAAATATTCCTATTTGTCCCAATACATATTTCTTTCAGAGAAGATATTTTTAAGGTACCATATTCAAACAACATTTTTCAGCAGACCAGGAGGATAAGTAGATTCGAGAATCCAGCTGTCCTTTTCTTTTTTCTTTCTTTTTCTTTTTGTATTTTAGGGTAAGGTCTATAGGGTATGGTGTTCAGTGTCTCACTACTAGATTGGACTCCTATTGATCTGCCTATTTACAGTTTCCCAAGCACTTACAGGGACATGCAACCATACCCAGTCTCAATTGCCATCTCAGTGCACTCCAGGGTCAGAGCCAGTACTGCAGGACTGGGGATCGAATCCCCAGCCTTGGGCCTAGCTGTCCCTCACTAAAGTAGATACGACAACATTTTTGCACATGTGCAAAATATAAACATTTTTCTTGCTATCAAAAAGCAATTATTGCCGGGCGTGGTGGCGCATGCCTGTAATCCCAGCACTTGGGAGGCTGAGGCAGGAGGATTGTTGTGAGTTCGAGACCAGCCTGAGCTACAAAGTGAGCTCAAGGCCAGCCTGAACTGCATAGGAAGACCCTGTCTCAAAAAGACAAAAAAAAAAAAAAAAAAAAAAAAGCAATTATTTGTCATGAAATATATTAGCATAATATAAATTTATTCTTTTTGTTTTCAGGGGTATTTTCATGAGTATGAAGACAGGTTAGAGATATAGGGTCCTGAACCTAGAATGGACTTAGGTAATTTGCCACTGTCTTTGAGGAATTCTCAGTTTTATGCTTGTCTTAGTCACTTGTCTCATGGTTGAGGCAAAACACCTGACACCCACAAGCTAGTGAGCAAAAGTTTATTGCAGCTTACGGTTTGTAGAGGTTTCAGTCCATAATTAGCTGTGTCTAAAGCAAAGCATCATGGGAGAAGGGCTTCATAGGTGAGAAATAGTTCATGGCATAGCAGGAAAAAGGCAGCAAGCAGAAACCAGCCTACCTTTCCTCTCTCCCTTTCTTCTCCATCCAGGCCCTAAGCTTATTCATTGGGACCCCTCTAAAAACAGGGTGAGTAGAGCACCCATTATCCACAGTCAGCAATGCTAGACCTACTCAGTTATTACACATCCTTTTTTTTTTTTTTTTCTTTTTTTTTAAATTCTATGTATTTGGTACAAGGTCTCACTATGCAGCTCAGACTCAGTGATCCTCTTGTTTTCAGGAGCCCGCCAGTGCTAGAATAGGTTTGCAACACCATGCCTGGACTCACTGTTGGCTCAGCGTGCCCAAGGGTGGGGCCAGCATGCCATGAGGTACTGGAAATTGAACCCTTGTCCCTGCACTTGCCAAAGCAGGCATTCAGTCTGCTGAGCTCTCCACGCCTCCCTAATCCCAGTATCAAGCAACCTAGATCCAGCCACCTCTGAAAGGCCACACTCATGAGCATGTGACGCTTTGGCAGCCACCTAGATGTAAGCCATAACAGTACTGTAACATATGTTCTATAAAGAAGCTTCATGGATTTTGTGCTCAGGCAGAGGACAGAGGAGACGTATGCCACATGCTTGTCCCTTCCTCCTCAATGCATTCCTAAACACCACACACAATGCCCCATGTACACAGTGAAAGGGAATATTCAAGCAAATCCAAGGGAAGCGTGTCACATCTAAAACAGACCCCAAAGGCAGATGACACTCTAAGCAGACCAATCTTCTTCCCTTTGGACCAGAATATGACTCAAACACAGACAAAAGGGTACAACATTGCAAGAAATACTAGCAGCCCCAGAAGCCCCACTATATCCTTGCTTGCATGTGTTCCTTCCTTGGGAAGCGAAATCCTTACACTGAAATGACACCCAGGGTTGCAAAGACAGGTAGAAGCCCACAGATTGATTTCCTGCCAATGCTACCTTATAATTCAGTAGGAAGGAGAGGTGATAGAACATGTGCACCTCCAGAGGCAAAATCCCATCTGCATTAGTTCTGTGCTATTTCCTTTGTTTCCTCAAGAAGGAAATACACATGCCTGTGTACACTCCGGAACACGGACGATATAGTGCACAAAGATTCACTTGTCCTTATATTTGCATTTTAAAGGGGCATTGCATAACACAGAGATGTACAACACAATCCATGCAAAGAATTTCAAGTTTTACTTGTCTTTTAAACCCTAGTGACATCCCATGATGAATTTATAACTCAGAGAAATGGTTTTATTTTAGTGGTTTTTAATCAATATTTTTCCTGGTATTTGAACAAAGCTCTCATTGTGTCATTTTATCAGAGGCTTTCTAAATTGTGTAACTGGCTCTGGTGTTTTGTAACAAATGAATAAATAAATAAATAAACATTTTTCATTGGCTTGCTGATATCTTGCAAATGCAACAGGTATGTGGTGGTGTCCACTGGCTTGCTAAAAGCCTCAAAGCCTTCACTGTTTCCAGTTCACTGACTCTGAGTGGGTCGCTGAAGTCAGTCTTAACGGGTATATGTCAGCCCATCCAGAAATCAGGAAATTCAAATTGCTTTTTCTCCTGGAGAGGCCTACTGGTAAATATTTAACAGCTGAGCACTGGCCATAACAAGCATAAAATCTCTTCGAGTTCCCCAAAAATGTTTAGGAATGCAAAACTTCTGAGGCTAAAAATTTAAGAAATACATTTTTAAAAATTTTAACAGCAACTTAAAGAGCCACTTTCAGAATCTCAAATGGGTGTATTTTTAGTGTTAAATGCAAAAATTACTGTTTTGTTTTTTTGTTTTTTTTTTTTTTGGTTCAAGATGTAATCTTCAATACATGCTTCTGATATTCCCCAGTGTGTATGTGTACACAAACACATGCTTGCACATGTAGACACTCACAGTCACAGGCATACCCAGGTACTGCCTACCCGGATTTCTAGGACTGCCTGGATCATCCGATAAATCAGTCCATTCTTACTAGAAAAGGTGAAGTGGAAGAAAATTTTCCTTTTATGAGGCAAAAGTCGCCTTACAAAATGACACTCCTTTAAATAGTCATCCATCACTTTTCAACGCTCCACACCTGTGCGATTCACACGAAACAGCTCGAAGGTGAATAGGGCATCACAAACCCCGTACAATTTCCACTTCATGCAAGAACCCTGTTTTCAAAGCTTTACAATAAGTGTCTAAACATAATGACTTCCTTTGCTGCTCACTGTAATAATATTAATCACATGGATTCTTTTCATATTTACAGCTTTGCTTTGAAATTAATTACCAAAGTCCATGCCATTCGTGAGCAAAAGCAGACCACAGTTGTTTTCATTAATAGACTTAGACCATGCGATGATGTCAGAGCCTGAGAAAGCCCTTCTCCATACACGTCTGGGAAATGTAAAGGTCTGTGCAATCTGTATACTTTAAAAAAATGAAAATTGGGAGAAATGTTCCATGATTTTCAATTGCGTTCAATTACCATTAAACCTTTCGGAGAGTGATTTGCATAATGTTTCATAAACATGTAGGCAGATTAACCTTTTTTACTTAATTTATTCATTAGCAGTAAAAATTCAAAGCGTCTCTTATGAGAAAATAATGTCGTGCTGTTAAAATACATGGAAACAAAGCAATTGGGACCTAGTTGCCTAAGTTTACACTGTGTCAAAGCACAAAAAAGTGAAGAGGCAAAAACTTTGCCCTGTTAGGAGAGTGTTGATTAAATTGCCAGTTTATGAGCAATTAGTGGCATTACTAGAAGATTAGGAGAAGTATTAATTAGAGTTAGGCCAAAAGACTCCTCAGGAAGAAAGATACCTTCTCCAGCTGTGCTGAAGGTAATGCACAGAGGCCAGAGGGCCTGGATCCTGTAGTTTGGGGGCCCCTGTCTTACAGGTATTAAGGGATGTGGGACCCTTTCACTCAGAGGTGCAGGTAAACATCCACGTACATGTTTTGAAAAGAGTTTTCATTATTATACCTCATGATGGATACAAATACTTTACCAACTTTGCCTAATTGAAACTCAGAGCTCTTCCAGGACGCAGGTTCACCTTTGAGTCTACTGTGTACAAGCATGCATATGTTTCAAAGAAATTGCTTTAATGCAATGCGAATTCTAGGCACAATTTACCGATGTTGAGAAGAAAAAAAAAAAAAAGAAGAAGAAGAAAAGCTACTTAGATGGCACAAGGGATCTAACAATCCGCTGATGACGTGAAAGCAACTTCAGAGCAGGGCAGCAGAAGTGTTTTCTGCAAAGGGAATGCAGGACCCTAGCCTCAGGCAGGAGACAGGCCTCAAGCTAGCCACTGATCTCTGTGTTTCAGACACAGGAACCTTCAGACTCCAGGGGGAGCTGTGATTTAAAACGAACCAAAACCGGTCCTCTTCCAAATGGAGAACCAAAATACAAATGGCAATAAGCCTCCTCACAGTCCCCTGAAGCTCAGTGAGCCTATGCCTCACGACTCCCTTCTTTCTGCCCCCCACAATCTCCCGCTTTCTTCTGTCTTCCTTTCGCAAACAGTGGCCATTCACTGTTCTACACTGTGCCAGGTTTGAATGGCATGACCCTTTCGCCTGAACTTCTGAACCTTCATTCTCTTAGAAATCAGAGATGTCCTTTCACATCTAATTCCCATGTCAATAATAGGCAATGTATAAATTATTGTAACTTTCCTACTGTTTTGGAACTGTCTCATTGCTACTTCTCTCTCAATAAAATTGATATATATATATATATATATATATATATACTAATAATAATAATTCCTGATGTCACACATTTTGAGGAATCACGACTCCATCTGCTATTTGTACTTCACATCCTTTCTTCACACTCAGAAAGTACTGCCATATATTTCACCACAATAAGCTCACTAGCAAGATTTCAAGTTCTTGTAGATTTAAATCATGCTTTGTTCAAATATATATGCTCATATATCTAATCAGGTTATTTTGCATAATTATGTATAATGTCTGCCTGTGCTTAGTAGTTTTTTATTAAAATAATTATCATAGATACTAATGAGCTCCAAATTATTTAATTTGCATCTGTTAAAAGAAAAAGAAAATTAATTTTGCCCATAAAATGATTGTGTGTAATAAAGCTCACACTACAGCTAAAGGATAGAAATAATAACTGCACTAGGCTGATACAGTTGTTTCTTCAGGTTCTTTTTTGACCTATAAAGTTTTAGTGTATATCAAAAATTTGGTGACCATGTACAGATGTTCCTTGTTGTAAAGACATAGATACTCAAGAAAGGTAATATTGGAGTAGGCATTTTAAAAGATATATCCTTATCATATACATCTATACCTACACCAATATATCTATATCATTTATATCTATATTTACATCTATGTAGCTATATATAACTATATCTGTATCTGTACCTATTTATCTACAGATATACCTAGATCTTAATTCATTAACTTGATTTTCCCAGTATCTTGATTCCCTCCACTATTCTGGTCACAAATTTGGACAAAATCCAAATCAAACTTGCAGATTAGGCTGTGTTAACCTTATGGGGAAATTTGATTCAGTTCTCATCTAGTTCAACTTGCAACCAGCGTAATTGAGAAAATTGAATTCATGAACCAAATTACATTTATCTATCATCTAGTTATCTAATCTATCTCTCTATCATCTATCTATCTATCTAATCTATCTATTTATCATCTATCTATCTATCTATCTATCTATCTATCTATCTATCTATCTACCTACCTACCCACCTACCTACCAACCTACCTACCTACCTACCTACCAACCTACCTACCTACCTACCTACCTACCTACCTACCTTGGTCACCGGCTCCAAGAATAGGCACCTTGCATGCTGATCTTATTTTTCTCTCTTTGAATACTCAAGATGTGAGCTTTGTCCTTTCTAAATGTACCCTGAAAGGACAAAGGACACCATTTCCACTGACAGGCATCTATTGCACATTAAGCCTTTAATCCACCACTCAACTTTACCTTACTCTATTACTTGCAGCCTAATTTCTTGTCTTCTGCATCGATCCTAAGTATACATAAGGTAAGATAGTTATGTCCTCTCAACATCTTAAGTAGGTTTCATCTAATGATACAAAAAATAAAATCTAGTTTTTGAAAATGCTCCAAAGTCTATGCACTTTTTCATTCTCTGAACTGTCTGTCACTTGACAGGTCACACGATCCTCCATGAAAAACAAAAATAAAAACAAAAAAAAAGGCCTTGCATGGAAAAGTTGAATGAATGAATGAATTTGTTCAAGCACACATTAAAATATACATATATGCTAAGGGATATAGAAGTCCGAAGATGAGACCTAGCCAGGAAGCTCAGTGGAATTCTGACCATTGGCACAGAATTGTTAAATCTTGAAGACCAAAGAATCACACTCCATTTAGAGTCTGATTAGAATTTATGAGCAAGACATCCTGTTCTTCTCAATGAAACGTATTTTTTCAGTAATACAGCAATGATTTTTAATTTCTATTCATGTTTTGAATTTCTGTACCATTTTTATTGTTTTATATTAATTTTTTTCTTTATTCTTATTAAATTTTGGATGTTTTTTCTATTTAAAATTAACAAAAAGAAGTCCTGTTCTTCCTCACGCACAATCGTCCTATAGAAACTCACTATCTACGTTCTAGATTCATTTTTGTCCTGATGCAAAGGGGAGATCTTAACAATGGATATCCTGTGTGGGGTTTAAAAGAATCAATTATGTGTACCTTGCTTGGAAGTAAAATTATGTGCTATCACACCCATGCAATGGGACTACAGATTTCTGACATTATGTTCTTAGCTGTATGTCTATGAAAGCAAAACCCAGTATTGAAAAAGCTCAGTATTTAATCAGTCACTTATTTGCTTATCCAAAGCCAAATATTGAATACCAAAGAAACCTTTGTGCTTAATAAACTAATAAATACTGCCCACAGGTTAATTAATATTGTAATGCTTTAGTAAAATTAGTATTGATATATCCTCTACAGATAAGGATACTGACCAGGAGCTGGGGGTTCCATCCCTGGGCCTGCTGTGCCGGCCCCGCCCTCAGGGCTCACTGAGATGACAACTGAGAAATGCTGTGCTCCTGTAATCCCAACTTTTGGGGGCTGTAAACAGGTGGATCACTACAAATCCAGTCTAGTAGTGAGATCCTAAACACCCTGCAGACCCTTTCCTGAAATACAAATAAAAGATGCTGAGACACAGAGCCATTATATTGCGCATAATCAAAAAGTCAATAAAAACACCAAGGAGTCCATGCTGGATGCTCAGACTATCAAGTGCTGTAAATCATAACACCCTCAGCAATCATGGAGAGACAGCCCACCGCAATGGATATGCACCTTGGAACTAGTTTGCCTGGGTTTGAATATCAGTCATATCACTTGTTACATGACCCTGAACAAACTCATAATTCACTCTCTATGCCTCAATTTCCTCCCTTATGAAATGGTGATACAAATACCTGCAATCTCCTACACTGACTATAAGTATGAGGTGGATTAATCTCTGTAAAGTCCTTCAAGACACTTCTTGGCACACAGCAAGAACTAGAAATTGGATGCCTGGTCTCAAGGAAAGTAGCTGACAGTGATGTATCCGAGGAGACAGCGGAGACTCAATGAAGGCTGTCATGACTGGAGCGGGACTCACAGCCTTAAGTGTTCTTCGTTGAGTCACCCCAGTGGTGGTGACCACGGATGAGAAAAGGTGTGAGAGATCCCAGATCCTTCACCACCAAATAAAATGTTGCAGAGATCTGATACTCTTAAAAATCAATGCATGACAGCACAAGTCACAGTCAGGACAAAAATGTTTGTCAGGTTTTCTTAAAGGATGTTTCTAACTGGATCAGCTGAAGTTATTACCCTCTCCCCCGCTGTGCTTTCATTCTAATTCAAACTACGACTGTATTTTACATAGCTCTTGCAATAGCCTCCTGCTGGTCTTTCAGCTTCTATCCTGGGAGCTTCATGCAGTACAATGACCCTCTTAAAGGGGACATCAGGTCATTTCACTTCCCTAATTCTATCCATTTGGGCTGTTGAGGTAGCTCAGCAATCTAAAGCACCTGCTTAGGCAAGCGCAGGTACCGTGGTCCAATCCCTGGCACTGTATGAATCTTGTCATGTCTTATCATTACAAAATAGAATTTTGTTTAAGGAATATGCTATGAGTGTACCTTGCTTCCATTGTTCCTTTGTTCCACTGACACAAGATTAACTGGTCTTTTACATTATCACCATATATCGAATCCTATAATTTTTCAGCCTTTCGCTAAGCTTTTGTTAACATTGCATCCTTGCCTTTCCATTATGGCATTGGCTTTATGCATTTCCACAGACACTGCTTCCTGTGTGTCTTATCATAATCATCTGCATATTTGCAGATATCAAATCAGAACACAGCAATAGCAAAGCACAGTGTCAATATTTGATAAGTCAGTGGTGAGAAGTGACATTGCCAACTCCTCCAGTTAAAGGTCAATTCCCTGTATTCGTTTTTTTTTTTTTTTTTCTTTTTTTTAGTAAGAAACAGAAAGGTATCATAAATACATGTGGCTGAAGGAACTTCCCCTGGATCTCAGAATCACTCATGAGGAACATAGTTAAGTTTGACTATTACAATTACAGGTGTCACACTTTGGAAGCTGAAGACATTGGAAAGAAATTTAATCTCCTTATTGAAAAAGTGGTGGAAGAAAACTGTGTCATAGAGAGTCAGTAAGTGGTAAGCACAATTTTAACTCAGTGTTCAATATGTAATTGCAATACAATTGAAAGATTCTAGTTTGCTAATCTTGTGTTAGTACACATAGAGGTAGAAATATGTGGCATGAAAACCATGTTTTGCCTTGCAGAATACATTTTTAGTTTATTTATTTATTTGAAGTTTTTAACAACTTGCCTCAGTTCAACAGATTTTTATTCTGGAGCTCTGGGTCACATTTCTACTTTTGCACAGTTTTATCTAGCCATTTTCATTACTACCAGTAAAAAGTTAATATAATCACAGCTTCATATTCAGAACATTCTATATACCCTTGTTTTACTGTTTTAATTGTGTATTGATTGATTGATTGATTGATTGATTGATTTGATATAGCATCTCCGTATGGACTTCAGACTCTCAGTGATCCTCCTGTCTCAGCCTCCCCAGAGCTGGGATTACAGACATGATATCTGCTTTCAGAGGCTGGCATGGTGTACATGGGGTTCTGTGGCTAGTACAGCATTTGGTAGCAGGAGTCAAACCCAGGTGCTTATGCTTGCTGGGCAGAGTCTTAGACTGCTGAGCTATTTCCTCAGCAATACATCATTGTTTTAAAAAGGAAAATGAGACAGTGAACTACCATTTGCAGTGTATCTATCATGTTGCCAGCAATTTTCTCAGAAATCATAGTGTGTTGTTTTTCTTAATCCTTACCAAAACAAAATAGGTTATAGTCTCCCTTTACAGGGAGGATGTAGACCAGGGAAGAGTAAGTAACTCAGCAAAGTCCATTCGCATCCCTCAAATACAAAATGAAACCACTGAGTCTTGGTTGTCCAAGTTTTCACCATCAACAGAAGCTGTCTCTGAAAGAGAAAAGCAATAGCCATGTGTCCATTCAGTCCTCCGATGCGGACAGACACCAGCTTCTTATTTGGCTTCACAGACATTCTTATTTTTTTGGTTAACTTCTGTGCCTCCAGCCATGAAATATGTAGTAGATTTTCTTCCTTTACACCAAGCCATTCATCATGCCTAGCACCTTAGCAAATAAATTTGGGTTCCATGAATATTAGCTCTCAAGAAGGATAAAGGAGTTAATGCAGTTTGCAGGTAAAAACCCAATCATACAGACACCTAAAATAGTAGTTATCAAAATGTCTCCGAAGAAATCTTTTGGTTGCCTTTCTGGCCCTGCCCCCCACCTCCCGCATGCTCAAATAATTAGGACTGGGAGTGGTGGCCGCACCCAAAAGCCCAGCACTTGGGAGGCTGCAAGCAGGAGCATCTGTAAGAGTCCAATCTAGTAGTAAGACCCTGAACACCCTGTAGACCCTTCCATAAAATACAGAAGAAGAAGAAAAAAGAAATCTTTTGGTTAAACCTGAACAAAATACTATGTTATTTTATCCTTGAAAAGTCTTCATTTATATTGTTTTTTATAAAAAATTCAATACATAAACCCAAAACTTTAAAGGTATGTGAATTGCCTTTACTTTTCAGATAGATTTATGGCATGGAATGTGCCACATGTCTGTTTCCTTATGAGTGTGTATGTGTGACAGATCATTTCAGTCATGATGCTTTGGGGAAATTTTAATTAACATAAAATTTTTAGAACCTATGATTTCTTAAAAAAGAAGCACTGAGCTTAATGACAGTTAATTTCCTAAACCTTTAAGGTAAAATTATGTTCTCACATTAAAATATTTAAAAGCCAGGTAAATATAGCTGTACATTAATTTGCTGATATATATCATATAAATATCATAATATGAATGTATTATTCTTATTGTCCAATGAACACAATACAAAACATTACTTGGTAGGATTCTTCTTAGTATCACAACTTGACTCATTACAACTTACAATCATTAAAGATTTTTAATCAGCTCCTAGGAAAAAGTCTTCGTTTATTATCATTTTAGATTTACTCAAGAGCCTGGAGAGAGGGGTTGTCCTAGTTGACCTTTAAAGATCCCTTCTAGCCATATGCCTCTGAAATAAATTAAAGTTTTATGACCACATTATGCATAAGCATCAGTGGATCTGGAAGACAGTGAGGATGAAGTCTGCGCTCAGACGCTCCCTCCTAGTATTTATGCTCCCATTCATTTCATGCATAACTAATTTCATAGAGCAATTGGTAATCGCATCTTGGTAATGACACCGCGGGCATCACAAAACAATTGCAGTCGTGGCCGCTATTCAGTGTAACTACAGCTGAAATACCTCCCCGGCCCACCCGAGGAAAGGATGAGAATGAAGTTCAGCTTGGAAGTGGTCTCCTTCACTAACTAGCTTTGAGTTCCAAATAGTCTAGGATTTTATCTTGTTTATTTTTTTTTTTTCTTTTTGTATCTCAAGGATATAATGATGCACTGAAATGGTGGAGCCTGAAGCTAGGCTTTCTTTCCAAATCTAAAGACATTTCCTTATTTACACCACTCTACCAATGCTACCATGTTTGTTCAGTTCCTCTTCATTTTACAGATCTGTTGATGCATTTGCATAACATGATCATAAATGGGAAGGTATATATAGTTTTCTGTCACACGTCTCATTAAGTTAGTTAACATAAAAAGAATAAAATTATCTTGGGCATATTAAAACAGCAAATTTAGTTGTTTCTTTTTTTGTCTTTGTTTTTGCAGTACCAGGAATTTAACTCAGGCCTCTGTGCTTGCCAGGCAAGCACTTATTCTACTGAGATATCTCCCTAGCCCTTACTTTTCATTTCTTTGTAGAATATAAAACAAGGATGTATCTATTATTGATATTTTTAAATTTATTGGAGATATACTAATAGTCCTCTAATGGATAACAGCATTTTTAAGAAAATAAAAAAAATAGTAAAAGAAAATACTGGAAACAATACAGAATTTCACTAAACAAAATAATAGTAATTCAACAATAATTATTATATTGTATATTGGTGTCTTTAAGTTAGTTGTTCAGAGTACAAGATAAAAGCATTCAAAATTGGTTAAAAAGTTAAAAAGAACTAAAAATGTAAGTACTGAGTGTTCCTTTAAAATAGACCAATAGCATACAATAATTATTATTATCATTATTATTATTATTATTATTTAATCTTTTACTTACTTTTTGGTACAGGGTCCCACTGTGCAGCTCAGATTCATAGTGATCCTCCTGTCTCAGCCTCTATAGCTGTAAGATTACAGGTATGGGCCATCATGCCCAGTTTTGTGCCAGCTCAAAAGAGACCCAGAATTCTGGGTCTTGCATGGCATACAGTACTGGGGATTAAACTCAAATCTTTGCACTGGCCAGGCAGGCACTAAGATCCAGGCCAAAAGCATATGTTTCACAGTACTAAAAATTCTCATGAAATTATTGCTCTATTATTTTGTTTCATATTCATAAATGTTACATTAAAAAGATGAACTGAATAGCCCATACACTTTGTTTGAAAGCCATGGATGAGAGACCAGAGACCACAAGAATCTATGTTTCCATGGTCTTTCAGATTATTCAGCGTGAAATTAAACAACATGTCCTAAGTGGTATACAGCATTGTGTCAGCCACAGTCCCCAGCTGCAGCCAAGCACTGAGCCTGACCTTGTGTCTTTCTGCCTGAGAGGACCTGGGGTTGCCAAACCCTGCACTGACCACAGCCAACCTGGAACTGTATAAAGAATACATGGTAAAAAGCCAGGCGTGGTGGTGCATGCCTGTAATCCCAGCACTCAGGAGGCTGAGGCAGGAGGATTGTTGTGAGTTCGAGACCAGCCTGAGCTACAAAGTGAGTTTAAGGCCAGGCTGAACCGCATAGTGAAACACTGTCTCAAAAAGACAAAAAAAAAAAAAAAAAAAAAAAAAAAAAAAAAAAAAAAAAAAAAAAAAAAAAAAAAAGAATACATGGTAAGAATAAGACAATGGTCCATTTTTACTACTGCATCTTTCACTTCGTTAGCTAGGAGATTTATGAATCGTCTTTGATGTAATCAGGAAAACTAAATGAAGCTTTCCTATAGTTTGGAATAAACATTTGTCTATTAATTAAGTGACTCGTGTACTATGATTAATCAAACCAAATTCTTCACTTTTTCTTTTCTGTGTATCTTCCAGCTCTCAAATTTTAAACTCCAATTAATAAAAGTACAGCAACTCCCTCTACAGAATAATATATCATGAAAGAAGAGACCTACAACATTCCAAGTTTTATACCTTATTTTCTCATTTATTCAATACAAGTACATTGCAGGTAATTTATAAAATTAGTCTATGAGTGAACTTGGTCAAGATTAAATCATCTCAATCAGTAAATTATGTATTTTGCTCTCAAAATAGTGACCATTTCTTGCTGAACTCTAATTATTCTATTTGCCAGAATTTTTCAGTTCTTTCTTCCTCTTTGCCCTCTTCCTCTCCCTTCCCTCTTCTCATCCTCCTCCCTCTCCATTTCTGTAGTTCTAAAATCCCTTTGAGGTCCAAAAGAATAAGGCTCTTAGTCCAAGAAAACAGCTCACCAGTGCAGCACTGGTCTAGAAAGCACGAGGACCTGAGGTCAATTTCTGACAACAAAAAGAAAAAAGAGGGGGCTGGGGAGATAGCTCAGTGGAATAAGTGTTTCCCTGGCAAGCACAAGGGCCTGAGTTCAATCCCAAGTTCTGCCAAAAGAAAAACAAAAAAGAAGCCCCTCAAAATAATAAGGCTCTAATTTTATTTTGTTTTTTTACAGGGTCTACAGGATCTCACTGCATAGATTGGACTCATAGTGATCCTCCTGTTTATAGCCTCCCACGTGCTGGGATTACAGAAGCTTGAGGATTGAATTCCTGGCCCCTGTGTCTGACTAAGCAGATGCTTTAATCCACTGAGCTATTGGGCTGGTCCAAAATAATAAGGCTCTAAAAGAATAAGAATGCATAAACCTTTTTGAAATAATCTAAGGCTATCAAGCTCAGACCACCTTCTACATAAAAGTATATGGCAAACGTTGGTGTTTCAATTGCCAAGTTTCCACTACTGAAATGCATTGCAAAATTACATGTAGTAGAAAAATTGATGAGCTTTGAAGCTTCTAGGAAAAATGGAGCTCAAAATGTCCATCTATGCTAAAAATTTTAAAGATGTACAGGATATTTTATTCACTATTAAACATACCAAAATTAATAATAAAAATAGGTTGGACAAGGAGTTAATGAAAATCTGTTGAAATAGAGTATTATCAGTGTGAAATTATACATGGTCATTACTAGTATACATGTAAATATTGGTATCTAAACTAATTTTATCTCAGTATGAAGTTTGTTGGATCTTTTGTCTATGTATTTTAGTTATTTTACACATGTATTTATGTTATTACCATTACATTTAAGAAAAATAGCAAAATTCTTACAGAAAACATGCTAGTTCCATGCAAATAGCACATTTTCAGAATTGCACAATTTGATATTCATTAACTAGCCACTTTTAAATTTCATGAAGTTCTTTAATCTGTAACTGAAAATCATACAATTATGAAAAATGCATGGTGAAATCAATATATATATATATATATATATATATATATATATATATATATATATATATATATATATATTAGGTATACCTGGATGTTGATATAAAGCACATTTTAGACAGAGAGGAATTACTTTAATTCTCAAATCCCTGCTTTATATATACCATGAAGTTTCATCAATAATCTTTGAGAAACAAGAACATTGAAGAGTACTTAACAGAAATAAATTCCCAACATCAATATTTCAAGCTTTTCATGACATTTTAATTTCAATAAAGGATAAAATGAAGCTGCCAACCTATTAACAAAAGGGGAAATGAGTTCATGGTTTTACTCTTGATTGAAAACTAAACGGCCAACATATGCCTGCATAACAGCTGAGACACCTCTCCCATTTTCAGGATTGCCCTCCATGGGAAGCCTAGAGACACGGACATCCAAATGATAAATACAGGGTTTCAATTGAAACCCAGCACTGGGGAGGCTGTGACAGAAGCATCACTGTGAGTCTGAGCTGTGTAGTATGTACCCAAGAAAGAAAGAAAAGAGAGAGAGAGAGAGAGAGAGAAAGAAAAGAAGGAAGGAAGGAAGGAAGGAAGGAAGGAAGGAAGGAAGGAAGGAAGGAAGGAAGGAAGGAAGGAAGGAGAAAGAAAGAGAGAAAAAAAGAAAGAAAGAAAGAAGTTCAAAGAAAAGTTATTGAACAATTGACCAGTTTCACATCACTGGTAAATTCAACAAAACAAGTTTTCTCCTGTGTAGTAATTTTAGTGCTCTAAGAATTCCTTAAATATGAACGGGAGCACAGATTCTGATGGAACAATGGAGCACAAGGAGCACCTTTCATCTCCACAACAATAAATAATTTTTATTATTCAGTGTCCTTTCTTTGGCCACCAAGGGTTAGATACAACAATTATAGCCAGCTGAGTTATTTATGATAAACAGACATCAAAGATGTTGAAGGTGCACCACTATGACAGGGAAGATAGATGACTGAGGGAATCTTCTATGTAGTCCAAAGTTCGCCGTTTGTTCAGCTTTTCTTTCTTATCTCAATTTGCTTATCTTGAGATTGAAGGAAGATTGTGTCTTTCACATAGAAACAGACACATTTCTTCTGCAGAAATGCCAATATCCTTTATTTGATTTGTTCCTGCATAGAGCCCCCATCTTCCGTGCTCAAATAACATTATGGCATGGCTCCATTTTTCATATTACAAAGTAACCAACATAGAATCAATAGGAAGCCATGTTTGCTCAATAATTAATTAAATTTCCTACAGACAATGGATGTACAATAATTTAGTAAACTATGGTACAAAATGATCCTTCTCATTGTGGCCAAGATTTTCATCATTGATTTCAAAATTCAAAAAAGACTCAGGTCAGAAAAGGAATGGGAAGCCATTGGAAAACTACTACAAGGGCAAAGAAATTGTTCTTCATGAAAGATACCAAGAAAAGCAGAAGTCTAGACTGTAGCATAAGATGCTTAAACAAGGACATTAAAGAAGTCCTGGGCTGGCAAGATAGCGTGCCTATCTAAGTGCCTGCCTGCCCACCTCAAGAACCTGGATTTGATCCCCGGTACCACATGCAGTGCCAGCTCTGAAGCTGGGCATGGTGGTGCACAGCTGTAAGCCCAGAACTGGGGAAGCTGAGACAGAAGCATTGCTGAGAATCTGAACTGTGTAGTGTGTATCCAAGAAAGAAAGAAAGAAAGAAAGTCCTTAACAGACAAAAACATCATAAACATTTTCAGATACACTTTCTGCCACTACTAAATGGAGAACATCCAATTTTTTTTACCAGCATTGTTGTACAAGAAAGAAACTATTTTGTTACATTAAGACCTCTGAGCCCCCTTTGCTGCCTCACTCCCTAGGAAGAATAATACATGTTTGATTTATCACATAGGAAAAGGAGGTGATTATACTCCAGTTAAATATTTATTGCTTTTTGCTATTTAATCTGCATCTTTTCAGGAAAAAAAAAAAATTTGCTATGGTCTAATTGTTGGCATCCTCATCAGGCATGGGCTTGAGAAGTTTATTTTTGAGGTAAAGAGAGTAAGCCCAATGAGGGTCACAAACCCACAGCCAGGTCCATCACTTCCTTTTTGGGGTAGTAAATAAGATATTTCCATAGTCAGCTGTCTGACAGCAATGTATATCTTAGGTTACCCTGAATCTAATGGGAAAGGATGTTGCTTACTGACCATCCAATGTCCCAGCAACTATGCTGGAGATTTCTATTGTTAAGAGTTTGTGCCACACACTGGTCAGCACTGTTTACCTTCAAATTTTTCAGTGTATTTAACCAAAATCCCAAGTGGTTAGGTATGCGCGCGCACGCGTGTGTGTGTGTGTGTGTGTGTGTGTGTGTGTGTGTGTGTGGCTATCATGTGTATCTGTATATGCATATGTCTACTTGTAACACTAATACCTGTTGAAACCAAGTCCTAGTAGGATTTATTTTGGACAGTGTTGCAGATAAGAAAATTTGTTGGCCTCCCTAAACAATCAGTGTCTGTAGAGACTATTTTAAAGCCTTTGGGTGCTTTGTGTTATGACACAAATATTGGAGGTTTATAGCTTCCTGGATTTTGAGGCAAATGCACAGGAAACAATCAGATTTACGGTTGTGTTGGTTAGCTGCCTTTTTAAGTCACGTTGTAAGTGTCATATTCCACTAGAAGTTCTTTCATGGTGAAAAAAGAAAATTCTCTCCTTATACTTTCTCTTTTCCACCTTTGCTTCTGCACTGAGCTGATTACAAATTTTACTATATTATATATCTATATCATCTATATCTATATCTATATATATTATAATTTTTCCTTCTATTGTTCCAATTCAAAAGGCCATATTCCCAAAGAAAGGATTTCTATTTGATTCATTATTATTTAGTAAAGACTTGGAACAGAAGACATACAAACTATTAGATGAATTAATAAAGGAAACTGAAGGTAATTTGAAGTATGCAATGCTGCAAAAGAAAAACAGAAATGCAGTGGTTGCAGTGATGCCATGAGTTTTGCATTGTGAGGGCCCTATATGTTGACTGGCATTCCTTTGTCATGCCTTGGAGTGACATCATGCACGAGGGTTGCTGTATCTTTTACTCACAGGGAATGATTTGCATTCGTATTCAACTTGGATCTCCTGAGCCCTGTTTTCTATTGCAGAAACAGTGCATTTGGCTGCATGAAATTTCTCAGGAGCAGTTTTGCTAGTGCATGTCTGGCAGCCTCAAGGGAGGGCCATTCACTGTGGTGTGAAGGATTTTCCTGGGTCAGACAACATTTTATCTATGGATGTAATTCGTATAAACACAGCCCTCCCTTTGCTCTTCCAAATGCCTTGATAAAGAAGCATCGATAAAACTTACAATGTACTTACTTACAATACAGATTGTTAACAAAGTATACTAACAAAAATCCAGCCAAGCCAAACTCAAATATATTGGAGCTCATAAAAGTAATGCAATGCTTTGTTGCATCTTAAGGCCAGTAGCACCTTTGGTATAAAGGCACCTCAAATGGCTGATCTTTTTGCATTTCCCTTTAATAACTGTTAATGAGCAATGCACAGAGAAGATAAACCTTAAAAAGCTTCCTATAATGGTTTGAAAAGACAGAAGATCTATTCTTTGATTTATTGGAGCCTAGTCTGCTTTAACATATCAAGGGACAATTATAATGATAGATCACTCACTCTTAACAGGCAGGACATAAAAGCATACATTTTGGGCGACTAACTTTATCTCCAATAGTTCAGAAAATGATTGGTAACAATCCTATCTTAATCAAGATGTTACATGTTATGAACATTATGAAAGTCAGTTTGGTTTAATGAAAAGAATATAGATCTGTGATACAACCAAAGTTGACTTTAAATTCTGACAAAACCATTTATTAAGTGTTTCTTTACGTGTTTTATCTATATGAATCAGAGCCTCAGTTTCTAATTGATATGGTGAGTAGGTGTTTCCCAGTTATAGAAAATGTATAAACTTCTAACAAAATCCCTGGAGCATTGGGCATGTTCAATCAATTTTATCTATTATCGATATTGCTATCAGTACAAAGCATAATGTAGCTTAAAACAAAGTGGTATACATAGATTCTTACAGAAGTCAGACATGTAAGATACATGAGTAAAGTTGGTCTTGAATAAAAAGTAGGTTGTTGTAAACCATTACTTATGGGCAGATCTGGGTATTTTGTTTTTTGACTTTTTCAAAATCGTTTATTTGTTTGTTCGTTTGGTAAAGGGTCTCACTATGTCCAGCTCTGGGATTGCAGGCGTGCACCACCCACCACACCTGGTTTCACTGGCCAGCACAGTGCACCCGGGGTTCAGAGGTGGGCAAAGCATGTGATACTGAAGATTGAGCCCAGATCTGTGAACCTGGCAGTCAGGCCCTTGGGCCACCACGTTATCTCCCTATACCAAATTTGGGTATTTTTAAAAAATGTTTTTGTTCGTTTGTTTTTTTGTTTTTGTGCAGAGTATCACTACACAGCTTGGACTCCTAATGATCCTCCTGATTTCTTCATCCCCAGTGCTTGGATTACAGGTACAAGCCACCATGCCCAGACTCCGTCGCCGGCTCAGCACAGCCAGGGGCCAGCATGGCATATGGTGCCAGGAATCGAACCCTGGCCCCTGCACTTACCTAAGTAAGCACTTAGTCCACTGATCTATGGGCACTGGTGAGCATGATACTTCAGACTATTCTTGATGACTCTCTTTAAGCCTTCTAAACAATCATCCCTGTATCTTGAGTTTATCAAGCAATTCTGGTTCATAGTTTTCTTTCATTTGTTTACACCCTTGTGTTGCCTGATCCTCATTTGTTTTTTTCCTTTTGTTGTTGTTGTTTAAAGAATAAGTCAGCAATAATTTCCTGGCTCTCAAATGCAATAACTATGTCAGTCATTATCTTTCATAGATCTGTGCTCCACTTCATTTTTCAATATGCGTCTTCTGCAAAACCCTCAGCTTACTTTCTTGCTTCCGCATAACACTCTTCATAGACCCCTCTGTTCTCTTCTATCCTAAAAAGGCTGTGTCTCGAGATTCCTTATTGATCCTACATATATTCTCATCATACAGACTTTCAAGTTACTGAAAAACCTGACTGATTTCTATAATAATAATAATAGTAATAATAATAATAATAATAATAATAATAATAATGTATGTGTAATGATTCTTAAATGTCTCTGGGCAAAAGCTTCAGCTTCAAACTTTCATATAAAAATACTTGCTAATTAATAATATTTAACATTTTGAACTTATGGTGTGCATTAATGCCTTCTTTAATATCTCTTTGAAATTACATGTCCTTCTGTGGATTTCTTTTAAAAGAAAAAAATAGATATATTGATATAACTTAGATATCTATAATGAACACCTGCATAGGGAACTTGTACCTGTACATGCTATATCTTAATTCTTACCCTGTTCCCAATCCCCTCCCTTCCCTCCTTTCCCTTCCTCTCCTTATTTACAAAGCTTTATTTCTACCCCAACCCCCCCAAAAAATCCTTTTTCTTTTGAACAGTTTGTTCCTTTTTCACAATATGTAATCTACATTATGGTTCTTATTTAGATTTCAGATTCTCACACTAGAGAAATGATGCATTGCTTTGGATCCTGAACCCTTGTGTAGTGCTCAAGTGACAGTAAAGGGAATCCTAATTGCTCCCTGTCCTTCTCCAACACCTGTTGATAGCCTGCAGTTTTTTCCCCCAAGTTTTTCTCAAAGCTGTTTTCTCCCCATTTCCATGACATCTGCACAGATAAATCTCTGTCCTGACTTTTCTGCACAACTCCACTTGTGTCCTAACTGGTTATTCCTTCAATATCTTCCCTACTTAACATGATGATAAGAGTAACCCTGATTAGTTCATCCATTAATGGTCATCCATGAATTTCTGAGTCATACCAACTTGGACCCTTAAAAACGATAGTAATTATCTTCACCTCAGTATCCTGGTAATGTGTTCAGGTTCATCTCTCAAATTTGGGGCTCCCAAACTTTGCAAGCTCTCTGAACTTCATACAGTGCTAGACAGGAAGAACCCATAAATCAGAACCTGTAAATCAGAAACACAACCTGAGAAGCAGGTCTGTGCAATTTCCCTGTTAACTAAGTCAAGTTTAGAAGCACTGTCTATACTGAGTATTTAAGAATTTTTAAAGTGTACCAACATTTAAAATCATATAGTATTTATTCCTTTTTTGCAATGATTCTTTTACTCTTTCAGTCTACCCAGAAGACTTGGTGTCAACAATAGAGCTAGGTACTATGGTAGTGGCAAGATGTACAGGGGTAAACAGGACTACGCCAATTGCTCTGCATGAATCCATAGTTACCTGCAGTAAATTCCATTTTATAAAATGATGCTGCCATCTGAGTATGCTACACAGCACATAGAATGAGTTCTTTGAGAGACAGAAGTTGTCTCTAGCTCTAAAATGAAATGATATGGTATCAGGATGTTACTTACAGATATAAGAAATCTTTCTCCCTAAAGTTTCCATGTATCCTCTCGTCTAAAACACAGCTGAGCTCTTCAAGCTCAACCTTCTCAAATTATTCATTTTTTTTCTTCTCCAGGGATTTTCATTATTTTCTAGTTATAGCCTTCATGGTTATGTGGTTAGGCTTTGAAATGGTCATGGAATAGCATTTTAGAACTAAAATGTATCTGTTCATAGATTATCCTAAATTAGCTGACTGTGTCTAAAGCTACATGTGGCTGGCCAAATAGCACAGAGGATTTAAGTGCCTGCTTAGGCAAAAAGTAGCAGCCAGGGTTCTATCTCCAGCCTGCCATGCTGGACCTGCCCCAGGGAAGCACTGAGAGGCAATTGAGACTGGGCATGGTGGTGTGAGCCCGTAATCCCAGAGCTTGAGAGCCTGAATGCAGGTGTGATTTACGCATAGTGAGACACTGTACTAAAATATAAAAATAAAATTAAAGCTACATGTTCTTTTTGCTTTTTATTTATTTTCTTAAAAGAAAAATTCTCTTAAAAGAGAATTGGGAAGATAATTCCCAAAGACAAACCCCATCATTAAATAAAAGTACTTAATGACTTAGCGTTGATAGCTAACATTTAAAGAAAACATATTTAATACTACAGTATATGAAATTCAAATGCAAATACACTATTGCTACTACTATTAATAATAATAATAATAGCTAAATACTTATGGAATATTGTAGTCAGGCACTATTTTATCTGTTTTTATGAATTAAATAATTTCAAAGAGGAAAAATGATCATTATGCTTTTCCACTTGGAAGAAATGGAAACTGAACCACAGATAACTGGTGAGCATGTGTTGATTTTCTTCGTGTTACTTGATTGTGGATGTTTGTACTTTCAAATGTTGGTACATGTTCAAAGTGAGCATCCTGCCCTGTCAGGATTTTTACTTGTTTTATAAAAACTGGCCTTGTTTTCCAGCTAAGATTATCATGAGTCAGTAGCTCATGATTTTTGATTCAGCAGAATTTGTAAAGGAGGAGGCTTTTTTATGGTTTATATAAAAGTAAGGATGTTAAAATCTAATCCATGGTGTTTTGCCAGATGTAGTTCTGACTGAAACAAAAAAACAAGATAGCCCATGGGATTCTCTTCCATAGCAAAATCATTGAGATAGGAAGGGCCCCAGGAGGAAGACTTTCCAAGTTCTGGCCATTGGCAAATAAGAAACCTACTGAGACCTGTTTTTAAAAGAAGACGGTGTAATATTCCTATAGTTTGATATTAGGAGAGAAGCCAAAACTTAAACTGTAGACCATATGGAGAAGAAATATAATGAAGAAAGCCAACAAAAATATAATTACAACAACTGACTTAGAAATAACAACTGTATTTATTAAAAAGGGCCAAGTAGGTGTGTCGGGAACAAGATTTAAGCATTCTTTTTGGCTTGATTGCACAAATAAGATAAGAAAATGTTTCTTTATATGACTAGTCAACCTGGTAAGCAGGAAATATGAGAACAATTTAGTAAAACTGCAAAAGAAAAATCCCGGTGATATTTTTAAAATGCCCCACATTTAGACGTATATTCTGTTTTTTTTCAAGTAAATTTCTTACATTGATCTTTGCTTGCATATGACGTTTCATCTTAAAATTGATTATATAATAATTTGACTAAATCTGGTCCTTTTAATCTAGGATCCAAACACCAGAAGAGTATAGTGTGCTATAGAACATATGTGTGGATATGATAGCTTCATCTTTATTTGTAACATAGATACATCAAATGACCACTGAAATCTGCTCATCTTTATGTAACACATCACATCGCATCTCCTTCAGCTCTATGATTTGTTTACTGGCCATGGTCCCTTGCATCATGGATCCTTTCTTCCTGTGCCCTAGAAAATCACCTAACCTTTGAGGATCCTTTCTGTACTCTTTCCAGCAGTGGGTGACTTTCCTATTTAGGAACATCTTAAAATATTTCCTTTCAAAATGAAGAAAAAACTCCCTGCATCATACATTTGCTTTTGGAAGATTTTAATTTGTGTTTAGATGATATTGATTTATTACATTCCTGTATCTTCAGAATGGAAGTTTCAGGACAACCATGACCAGAGGGAGGGAAGTAAGTCTTAGCATGAAGCTATGTTCAGGGTACCATGCATTGCCTCTGATGCAAGTCTTGGGTGAGAAATGATATTGCTCACATGACACCTACCAGAAGGGCATTTGGAATTGCCTATCCTAAGGCCTGAAATTTCATATATAAATTGTGGCCAGTAGAATGAAGACCCTACTTTGTTACTTGTACTTTAACATGGAAGCACTTAAGAGTGTCTGGAGAGCAAATTGCTCAAGCAATGGCTGTGGCTCATCCACATGGCTGACACTGACAAAGGATCTACAAACTATGGTACAGGGTTTCAAGGTAAATCCTGAGAGGATTTGACTGACCTTGCCAGATAAAGAAGTTACATTTCTTGTTGTATAGGTCTTGCTTTATCTTGGTCTTAACCATCTAACAGAAAACTATAAAAATGGGTACAAAAAGTAAAGTCATATTAATATGCTAAGCTATAAAAGGCTCAAGTCAACAACTGCTGACATAGCCAATCCTGTGGATAACTCACTACTATTATGGACTAGTGGACTATATTGGATTATTTTGCTGAATTCACACACCTACACTATTTAAATGGCAACAGAATACCCATCTCTGACAAAACTGAACAAAAAGGGAGATATAAATGAAGGTGCATTTTGTATTTGTATGTACAAAATAGGATAGATATACAGCTATTTGCTCTTAATTCATTGAGAACATTGACACTAATAGTGTTTGGACAAGATATCATGTCTGCATCTTGTACTATGAATAACTACTATGAAGATAATATGCAATGTATTAATTATTGTAACTGTCCTACTAACTTATTTTGAAACTGTCTCATTGCTATTTGTTTCTCAGTAAAATTATTTTTTTACAAAGTCTGAATTTTAACCAGTGTTTTTAATTTTGTCTTTGATTTTTATGTGATGTTCAGAACTTATTTTGAAAGCCAGTAGTCTATAATGATAGATATTTTCCTAAAAGATTTAATTTCTATTTATGATATCATTTCTTATCTTTAAATTATAATCATAATATCAGCGAAAATATCAATTGGGATGAATTTTACCTGTGACTAAGAGGTGTAAGAAGAAACAAGGAAACTTTATTTTCTTTAGAAAAACATTTTCTACAGTTATACAATCTACAGTTATATAATCTATTACATTTGGTAGAGTACCTGAATGGTTAGAAGCATCTCTTCTATAGTTTTTACAACATTCAATGAATATACAATCATTTTGAAAAAGTGACCTAAGTGGCATGCCCATAATCCAAGCACTGTAAGAGGCTGAGCAAGATAATGAATTTGGTCCCAACCCAGGCAACTTAATGAAACCCTTTCTCAAAATATAAAGTGTTGGGAAGGTCATAAATTCAATTTGAATATAAATAAATACACAAATACATAACATATTGACTGTTAAAATTCTAAAATGGCTTAAAGTTATTGAAAACAGTTATCGCTTGCTCTCTTAGAAGTTTATTTTCTGGCCTTCTGGAGTGCAGTATTATACAGGAAACACAAATCAGTTCCTACTACTGAGCTCTCTGGGCACTCGATACTTAGGCCACTTCCATTTAGCAGAGGACAATTTTCCTCTCTAGTATATTTATTTAACTCTGAAAGAGTGGACAGTTTCTCCAATCATTTCTTCTGCATGCTTTGGTAATTGTTGACTTTCAGTCTAAAATAAATTACAGAATTATTACAGAAATCCTCATTTTTATACCTTTTAATGTGAGAAGAGTATGAATTCAGAGTCACAAATTCCATGTTTAGCTTTTTAGATTTTTGAACATAGGACATTCTAAAACTCAATTTCCTTTTTCCATAAATGGCAATAAGCACACCTCCTCACTGAGTTGCCATAGAAATGAAAGTAACTAATAGCTATGTGTTTTGCATATTGGCAAATATTTGATAAATGTTATTCTCCCTTCCTTCTGTTCTCATACAGCATTCTCTTAATAAAGTTTCATGCTTAAATTCATCCAAACAGCAGTGGAGGAAAAATAGTAGGACCAAAATCAACTTACAGCTAATTCCTAGACAACATAAGGGAAGCAAAATAGGATTCAGGGGGCCAGAGAGATGGCTCAGTAGAATAAGTGCTTCCCTGGCAATATGTTCAATCCCTGATTCTGCAAAAAAAAAAAAAAAAAGAATTCAGGGCTTAGTCTAATCAGTTCTAGGCTAGATTACTGAATTTCCCATGGAGCAATAGCCACATGTGAATTTCCTGCATTGAGTGTTTATAAAAATTCAAACGCAAGTCACGAAGTCAGAAGCCTCACTTATGTTACCCAGAAGAGTTCTGAGACAGGCAGCGCCAGAGTTTCTGATGAGATTGTGTTTGATTTCCACCAGCCTGAAAGTAAAATCTCTGACATTCTTGGCAAATGAATATGTGTGGGTCTCCTAGGTGACAGGGAGTGATGAAAATTTAGGTGGAGTTGGATTCCCACTAACGATAAGAATAGTTAAATTGTGAGCTCAGGCTTAACCTCCGTCTGGGGCACAGACTTCCCTCTGATGTGGGAGTGCTCAGCTCAGAGCAGGTGTTTTATAACACACATTATGATTACTCAAACTTTCTCCCTCCTCTGTGGCATCAGCTCAGACATCAGAATCCAGAGTACTCCCTGAAACTGCATGAGGTCCGTAGGCCACTTGCGGAGTCTGTAATCAGACCCTGCTACTACTCGGAAAGAATGCTTCATTTTGAACAGGAAAGGCACTATGAGAATGTTTACTTTTACTGACTTAAACCCGGCTTTGCTAAAAATCTATCAACTTCTCTTAATATACGTGGTCTGTTTAAACCATGTAAAGTAATTAAGCACAGACTCAATAGTTATTTTATGAACTGGACCCAAAATGTTATTTGCTGCTATTATCTACTTTTATGTTCTGGAAAATATATGCATGAATGTTTGTTGATAATTAATGTTTAATAGTAATTTATACTTTTCTGAAGACTATAATTCAATGAGGAATAATGTTTGCAATTTATACTGTTGGTACTCTGTATCCAACTGAATTTTTTTAAATTACTGATTAAAATTATCTTAGCATTAAGTGAAGGTTTTCTTTTGAGAACCAAAATGTTTAAAAATTTAAAATTTAAAAATGACATTTAGGTCACTTCAATAAGACAGAGAGGATTTCGTTAGCTTGGAGAAAGCAAAAACCCTCACTTCAAAGAGGAAAATTATCATTCTCATTCATTATCTTGGTGGATTTATTGTAGATGTGAGTCTCACCTTTAAATGTATAGGCTTTCTTATTTTTACTCCCCAGTAAAGGTACCTCTGTCAATCAAAGCTGACCTAGATATCTGGAAATAGTCTCTGACTATTTTAAAGATAGAAACAAAGTTGTCAACATCATCACTGAATTTCATCTTTGTAAGTCAGGTATAAGGCAAAATTTTCCTTAGATCACTTGTTGATCAGTACAAAGAGCTCAGCTGGTAAAACTAAAAGACTTGACATGTTCTCTTGCAGATAGAATATTGCAAATGAGAATTACCTAACATGATGCTACTTCACATGTCAGTACTTTGCCAGAATTATATTGGCACTAATTGCCTCTTGGAATTGACCTTTTCTGTCTAATTCCATTTTTTATAAGCATAGTCATAAGAATTTATGCTACAGATTGAACGTGTATTGAAAAGTTTATGCTTTGGAAACTTAATACCAGAATTCAAAATCAATGGTATTGAGAACTGGGGTTTTTGAGTAATTAGGTAATTATGGCTTCTTAGAGTGATCAGAACGGGGTTCTCAGATTGTATGTTACTTTATAAGAAGAGCAGAAGAGATTCTCAGCTAGCACGTTGGCTATGTCTCACCATGTGATGTCCTTTCCATGGTTTACTTATGCAGCCCTTCACCCGATGTCAATCAAATACCCCAGAGCATACATTTCAATTCTTCAGCTTCTAATGTCATGAACCAAACAAAACTGTATTCTCTGTAATAACCTGCTGTCTTTGTTATTTTTCTCTTGTTGCTGCAACAGAATGCCTACTACCCAAAGTTTATTTAGCTCTCAGTTTGCAAAGATTTCAGTCAATAATCAGCAAGCTCCAAGCCAGGATAACGTGGCAGAGGAGAAGAGTTTATGGCAGATAGACTTCAGTAAAGCAACAAGGGAGAGAGATGACACACCTCCTTCTATCTCTTATCTTGTGTGCAGGATACTTGCGTAGTGCAGGTGTGGCAGTGCTGCCCTTAATGCCAGACCTAGACCATGAATCAATCACAAACTATATTCAGCCACCTCTGAAAAGCCCACCCTCATGACGACTTGAGGTTTTAGGAATATTCTTAAATATAAACCACTACATTGTGATCCTGCCCCCCCCCAGTGACTCATGTGTATCCCTTTATACAAAAAGCATTTAGTCAAACTCCAAGAGTTACCTTTCAGGGTCACACACTGCCTGGCCACCAAGACACTCTTCTGAGATTCAGATGAAAGCCTTCCCAGTTGCTCAATGCCTGTGTTCTGCATGTACCTAAAATCAACATCATATGGATGGTACTAAGGTCTGCCAGCAGCTGGAGCAGTAGCCAGACTTCATTCTCTCTTGGCTATAGGAGGCAAGTACCAAAACCCAAGAAACTTTTTCCCTTGGGCACTGCCATCCTGGAATATGGTGCTGTGGTATTCTCTTCCCAAAGATGTTCTCTTTTGCAACTCTGAGACTGCAAAGGGTGCTTTCTGTGATATCTTCAGGCCATCTTTACTGTTGTCTTCTTTTGCAATATTTGGCTTTTACCTGTTAGTCATTTCAGTGACCATTTCTCCCTCTGTTCTATCTTTGCAGGCCACAACTCTGTTAGGGCTCCCTTTCTGTACCAATGCACAACATTTTGAATCATTCTTCAGAGTTCTTTGCTTTTAGCTCTCAATATAGATCTGGCTAAAATCCCCAACCATAACCACGCCATTGCCTCTACATTCGAGTACTTTGAAATGTCTTCCTCAAGATTAATTAGTCTGCTACCCTTAATCTTATGAAAAAGACAAAGAGACTCACGCAAAGTCTAGGTACATGAGCAAAATAAAAACAAACTTTCTGCCAAGGCATAACTCACATCTTCTGGACTCCAGCAGCTAATGCAGTCCTTCGCACATAAATTCCCCGAGCTTGGTCTTTTTTTTTTTTTTTTTTTTTTTTTCAGAACCGGGGATTGAACTCAGGCCCTTGTGCTTGCCAGGGAAGTGTTTATTCCACTGAGCCATCTCCCCAGCCCTCTGAGCTTGGTCTTAACTGGCTTTCTGGTCTTCTGAGCTTTGACATAAATCTCTCATAAAATACAATCTAAGATAGTCCAGTGCTACTTATTCACGTGGAATACCTAAGTCAGTTCAAGCTCTTCACACAAGCTATTTACAGAAACTTCTGAATCACATGGTCAGGTATAGTCTCAATTACCCTACTTCTGGTACAAACTTTCATCTTACATTTCCCCCATTGCTGAGACAAAATATTCAACACCCAAGATTAAAGAGGTCAAGGTTGATTTATCTCATAGGTTGTAGAGGTTTCAGCCTGTAATTGGCTGGCTCCAAGGGAGACTTGTCAGTGGAAAACAGCTCAGTGTGGACCAATGATAGCAAAGCAACAAGGGGAGGAAACCCCTCTTTCTGTCCTTTATATTGTATGAAGGGATTCACACTCTTGTTCCCATTATTCCCAATTGAAATTGAGTCAGTTTTAAACTCTAAATGCAGCTACCTCTGTAAAGTCCACCCTCATGACTGCATGAGATTTAGGGGCAGGATCTAGACACTCCACAACACCTGTTTTCCTGTATGGTCTTATAAAAACAAAAATGTAGTGAGACACAAAATTGGCACTTGGAAGTGAAGATACTTCTCTAAAAATCTCTAAAACTATGGAAGCAGATTTGGCTCAAACTATTTTGAAGTAAATGCCAGAAAAACTTGTGTGGAAATGAATGCAGAGCTAAGGATAGTTCTCCTAAGCTTGCAGAAGGAATGACTGGAGAAAGTGTCCACACTTTCAGAGTTAAATAAATATATTAGCAGAGGAAAACTTCCTAGAGAGTTCTGTGTCCTTCATAATTCAGAGTCAGTGATAGGAAGAAGCTACACAGCTGGGAGCAATTGTAGATCTCTCACTCCACAAGACCCCAGCCCTATTCATCCTCACCCCTATTCATCCTTACCCCTATTCCGTGTGCCAGTTAACCCTGGCAGCACTCTAAACACTATGTTTTTTATATACCTTTGAAAGAGTCAACCAAGCACTTTTTGTATTAGCCTCTAATTCCCAAATTGTTTCCTCACTGATGTTGGCTATGTTGTTTTGGAGAAAGGTCAGATACACTTCAGTTGGCCAGAATCCACTTTTGTCTAGCGGTCCACATGAAGGCTTTTCTTCCATCATTTGTTGGGAGGATGCATTTTTTCCAAAGCTAGCATGCCAACTGTGCTTAGATTCATTTATATTTTTATCATTTATCTTGTTGATATTTTATACCCCCTTAATTTTTACTTAGTAATGAACTAGAGGAAGAAACATGGGATATAGAGATAGGAGAAAAAAATCACTCCTCCTTTGACTGAATAGGGACATGGTCCAGAGGCTAGACAAAATTTATTCTAGGCTCCTTAATTACAAGCCTAGCAATAAATGACTTAAAGGTTTATGTATACTTGACAAACAAATAAATGAAAAATAAACAATACTGAGTGTATAGAAACACCCTAAAATTAAGAAAAACTAAGGGCTGAGGAATGACTGAAGGAAAGACATAGGAAATTGGCCAAATCATGTGAATATATGGGAGCAAGGATAAACTGTAAACTAAGATGCCTCAGTTCTATTCGATTTATATTGGTTTTCTGTCAAGCAAAAATAAAGTACTGGACCATTCATTGTTTTAAATACCTTTTTGGATTGAATACAGTATGCATGGTGAAAATCCAAGAGTATATTTACATAACTAAAATATCATAGCTAGATTTTTAACAAGGCTTTATTTTCTAAAACTACATAAGAAATTTCAAGCCAGCTTTTATCTCAGGAGAGTATATGTAAAATTAAGATGTAGTTGCCAAGCAAGGATATATAGCCTTTCTCCTGTGCTAAAATAATGATAGTTCTTATTGGGACTGTGATTTTGATTTTGTACAAACTAATAAAAACTAGTTTATTCATGTTTGATGACTATCTGTATCTTAGGTAGCTCAAAGAAATAATGGGCAGCTCAGCTAAACACTTGAATGAATAACACATTTCAGATTTTGGCTAAGTCTGTCCAGCTAAGCGCTGATGGTAGCTTACAGTAGGCTATTTATTACACCACATTGTTATATAGTTTAAAGGAAAGAATTGATGAAATTTAATTGGTATAATGCTTGGCATAAATCATTAAATGAGATAAGACGCTTTTTCTATATCTGTTGTAACTTAAATGTTCTTTCATTTTCTTATCTTCTCATCTTCAAGACCTGACTTTCAATTTTCTGTAGCCTCCCCTATATCCTTGTAAGGGAGAGGACTTACTGTATGTTGTATGATTTCCCCTTGGCATCTTTCTCTGACATCTAACTTTCTATGCATTACTGTCTGACCTGCCATTCTTCTTCAGTCAGGTGCTGTACAGATGTATTAACTTGGACTTTTCCAAACATAGTCCTAGAGGCTCTCTTTCAATGTTTTTTTTTTTTTTTTTTTTTGCTTCTTGTCTTTTTGATACAGGGTCTCACTGTGCAATTCAGATTGTCCTTGAGCTCACTTTGTAGCCCAGGCTGATCTGGAAATCCCCCAAATCCCCCTACTTCTGCCTCGTGAGTGCTGAGATTATAGAAATGAACCACCGTACCTACTTTCATTCAATTCTTGGAATGGACTGTTAATAGACAACAAATATCACTGCTTCCTTTATTGATTCTCAAGATCTCAATTTCCCAGTATTTCTTCCTATCCTAGCTTAGATCCACCACCATCATTAAGAAATATTTAACTTAAATCAATTTACTGGGAAAAGTGAAATAATAATTATGGAAATAAAATATGTTAAATTATCTTCTCAAACAATATTGGTAGTCACCAAGTCTCATAGAAAGTGAGAAAGAGGAAAATCTGTCCTCCTACAAATCAGGGCATGGCTCAGTATATACAACTCTTCACTGTTCTGTATTAAAGTGAACACTCATATATAAACAGCCAGCTCTGCCGTGAGAGCAGTCCAGAGTAGTCCAATGGGGTTTGGATAGGAAACAAGCATATCACAAAGGAAATAAACTAGGCTAAGCGCGGTGACTTCAGCTTTCACCATGGCTATAAGAGAGCAAATCAACTTCTACGGACCTTGGTAGAAATTACTTGCACAGTAATCACTGTGATTAAAAAACAAAATCAAATATCCTGTGTGCATCAGGACTTAGTGCTTTGTGAGAAGCCAGTACTGCAAGGAAAGAAAGCCTGGCTCCCTCTGGTCTCAGAGATACTTTAGCTCATGTCACTGTGCTGCCCAAGGGAGGCAATCAGTTCTTCTAAATCGCTTCCAAATAACCTGCTCACTCCTTCAAAAAAAAAAAAAAATCAATAACCTGATAATTTTTACAAAACACTTTACAGCTTCTTTAATATTTTCAATCTTGAAAATATCACTGGGTTTCTAGTTGCTCATATGATAAAAATCAAATATGGGCTGGTTCTTTATCCTTTTGATGGTCATCATTTTTATAACATTCTTCTTCAGGACCCTCTATAGAGGAAGTCACTATAGTGGCCTACACAATCTTACCAGTTGGTGGAGAGATCCCTGATCAACATGTGTAGAAATCATAGACTGGAAAATACAGCTCTTTCAGTTTTAAGGGCTCTGGGCTTCTACTGCTAGAGGCTCTCTGTCCTCTCAGTGTTACCAGGCCTCCTTGCTCCTTGGAACCAGCTGCTCACAGCTGATCTTAAGAAGTCTTGTGAGCTCTGGCCCCTGGTCTTCATCTTTTTCTACCATTTTCTGTTGCTGGCTGCCTTTGGTGTTAACCCAGCCGCTGGCAAGTTTCAGTGGCACTGGCTTTTAGTATTGCCAGTTCCCAGTGAAGTAACATGCTGTTCTCAAGATGGAAACTATAAGAAGGCAAGAATAAGCCCTCTATCTATAAGAGGCTATAATGGGAACTGTAGTGTAGTATAAGGGGGCATAGCTCCTGGGCTGAATCTGATATTGGTACGGGCAGGTTGCATGTAAAGGAAGACAAGATGGGCTCGCACAGATGTAGTATCAGGTGTTCTGTTTGGTCATGGGTAGAGGAGGGGTGCCTCAGGGACCTGGATAAGGAAGACTTCAGGGGGGTGGAACCATGCAGAGAGGCATCAGGTTGAAGACATCTGGAGAGGTCTGTGAGTAAACCTGCTGCAGCCAAAGAAAACTTCCTGGAGCCACTCGAGGGTCCTGGATATACCTGAGATGCATGCAGGTGGCTCAGGGTGCCTGGAGAGTAAGAGTCCTTCCAGGGGGCCTCTTCTGTCTCCAAACTCCACTACATACTTAGTTAATGCCAACATTGTTCTGCTGGCTGGGTACACTGCAAATGATATTCCCTGAAGGAAGGAGCTAATATTGTAGAAAAACAAGCAAGTGACTCACAAATATGTAAGAAAACATGTGTATAACCTCTACTAAGAACGGTAACACAAAGTATAAGTAGTATCAGAGACTGAAATTGTATGCTATTTGGTATAAGATGATTAAGAGAGTCTTCTTCAGGGAAAAGTCCCTTGAGCATGACATGGAAATGGCAGCCATGTCCAGAGACATGCATTCTAAAAATGTAAAGAAATAAGTTGCCAAGGGCCTAGCAAAACATGCTTGGGGTGCTTACCCTTTTGTAACTGAACTGTTTCTCAAATGGTTTTGCTTTCTTCTGAAATAAAATGTCTTTCGCCCACAACTCATAATTGATAGGCATTCCTAGGATACATACACTATCCATCCTACGCTGGTCCTACTGCAGTACATTGCCATTTTCCCTGTTATTATTAACTGTAGAACAAGATGAACATCAAATTGAATCTTCTGGAAAAAGAGGCAAAAGTGAATAATAAAGAGAAAGAAGCTTTATAGCTTAAAATATTTATTGGCCAGCAGTATCATGGACCACATCATCAGAATTTGGCTTTAGGTTTTACCAGAAAGATCCTCTGTCATAGTGTGCTTCTTTGGCTTGAAGATGCACAATACATTCCAGAGTTAGATATGCTTAAATCAAACAGGCATGAGCATGTTTTTATAAAAGCTAGATGAGCATCAACGTTGTATGTATAATTAGAGATAAAGTCATCTGGTATGAATTAATATTTTGATATATTTAAAATCTGGCTGGGGAAAATGTATGCTTAATAACAAGTAAAAATTTATAACTCAGCACAGCACTATGAGTAATGATATCTGTTTGATGAAGGCATGAGGAGTGTTAGGTCCTTGTAAAGAGCACACATTTAAAAAATAATCACCCAGAAATTAGAAAAGACTGCACAGAGAAATTTTACAGGGTGAGTGAGAGTCATTGAATCTTTTCATTCTATTATGCACAGTCTGAGGAACGTCTCATTTCCCAGTGATACACAATAGACTTTTCCCTGCGTGGCTTGCTCATCTTCCGCTGGCTGAGTACATGGAACTTCACCCCGTCAGCTGCTGAAGCCTAAATCCAGGGCATCCTTAGCACATCAGTTGCATAAGGCTCACATCTAGCTCATCAGCTTACCCTCCAAGGGTATCCACACGCTCACCACTCACTTCAACTTCTACCACAACCATACCTCCTAAATCTCAGGATTTCTCACTGGATTTATTACCCAAGCCTTCTGGCTCCCCCTTCCCTTCCACCTGTGTCCCCAAGAATCTATTCTCCATCAAACAGCCAGAGCTTGTGCTTTAAAAGCTAAATTAACCCTGCTCAAAATCCTGAAATAGTTGCCCTATTAACTTAGCCTAAAACCTGTAATCTGAAGAATCAATTAAAAGGCTTTTACATATCTCATCTCCGACCACCTCTTAGAACTTGGATTCCACCCCTCTCTTCCCATTCAAACAGTCCTAATTATCTGTGTCTGTGCTCCTCAGACACAGAGTTTTGTCCTGCTTCTCACACTCTATGCATCAGAATTCTCTGGCATGCATCTATAGGACCCTATACCTTTTAAGGCTTTGCCTTGGATCTGTTGCTACCTTCTGAGCAAAGCCTTGTCGGTTTCTACTCCCGCACCTCTCTCTCCTTGCATTTCCTGCATCCTACTCCTTTTGGTGTCTATATGTCTATCCCCCTCTCTCCCTTTTGTTCCCACAGGGGAGGCTACACAGCACGGGCGAACCTATTCTGCTCACTGTGGTCTCCCCAGCATTAAGGACAGCAGCTCTCAGTGAAAACTGGCTTCATCCCAACTCCAGAAATAAGCTCTGCTTGAAACACCAGTTCCAAAACTCACACAGTATGGATCCTGACACATAAAATGAAACTGAAAACCATCATTTTCTTTGTTTTAGTTTTTTTGTTGTTGTTGTTAAACTTTATTACTTAAGTTTGAACTACTCTGGATTTGACATTTCAGTACCTTTTAATCATCATTTTGTGCAAAGATAATTTTGCAAATGTTGTATCAAAACTACTAGAAGGAGAGAGCAGAGAGATATATCTAAATTAGAAGAACAGAGATGATATACATAAATAGATTGATAGGTAAATAGATAAATTTAGAGTAGTGTGTGTGTGTGTGTGTGTGTGTACTTGCAAAGCTCTAGGACCATTGTTCAGAACCACTAAATTTAAAACATCTGAATAAATTAATAAATAAAATTATAGAATCATTGCTATTGCTTCATAATACAATATCTTTTAGAGATAAACATTGCAATGTTTGTAGATGAAATTATACTAAAAGAAATTGGAAACAAATGCCAGTGTAGTATTCTGTGTCATAAAGAACGAAACTACAGAAAATTTAAGATTTAGTTAATAATACACACACACACACACACACATATGACAGTACTTACTATTCTTTACATTTAAATTTTTCTCATCAAAATTTTTCAGTGTTATATATTTCCTTCTCAATCTCAAAGCATTATTTTCCTTTGTAAAAATTAATTCTTGCTCTTTACCATTCAGTTTCCTAAAGGTGTCAGCTTTCTGGCCAGTTTTTTTCAAGAATCTGTAACAGCAAAAAATAACACACACAAGCCTCTGAGGAGTTAACAAATATCTTCACATAATGATGGTGTTTGCTGCACACAGCGGGGCAGGGCAGCAGCTTTGCTGAGGCTCAGTGAGACTGTTCCACCCATTTCCACAGAGCTTATATTGGTGAGCACCCCACCCTTAACACAGTTCTAACTACAGATGCTAGAGAAAGTGTCGTTCAGGCTATAAATGCTAAAATGTCCCATTGCACAATAATTTGGAATTTTCTGAAGGTACTGACACTCTGGTTATTGCTATCAAGCACATATTAGAGAAAGAGAGTAAAGGAAGATAAATGTTTTATATTTACTTAAAGTTTCCAATTTTGTGTCCATATTTGCTTTTCACTGCAGTTGTACAAGTATAACAGAGCACGGTCTAGTTTCTTTAATGGGCTGTAAACATTAAAGAAAAAACACAGACTGTAAAAACAAATAATCCTGAAATTTCAGGTTTTCCACAACCAATGCTGACCTATCTTGCTACACGTACATTAAAAGTCAACCTGTTCTAGTTAGGACTGGAGAAATAAAAAATGTAGAGAAGAGAAGAAATAGTTTCTCATATCTTAGAAGGGTGGGGTCTTAATTATGCTTATATTTTGCTGGCTAAATTAAGTCATACTTCAACTATTTAATTTAGAGTAGAAGGTAGTCAAAGTTCACAAGAAGAGAGAGGAAATTTCTCAGGTCAAGCTTGATGAACAGTGGATTAAGGAATTATAATCCTCCCTTTGGGACTATAGTCAAGAGACAGTGTATTCTACTGCACTACCTAGATTATTTGGATGGAAAAATTAGAACACAGAAAGAGTGGATAGTTACAGACCAAAGCGTGAATTGCACATAAAGATCAGCATCCAAGGCACAATCGTGGTTATACTGAAGTGAATGACACTATTTAAAAGATCAGGGACTGAGGAGATAGCTTGGTACTCTAAACCCCTGTCTGGCAAATACAAAGACCCGGGTTTGATTCCCAGTGCCACATGCCATGCCAGCCCCAGAACCCTGGGTACATCGCGCTGGCCACTGAAACCAAATATGGTGGCACAGGTCTGTAATGCCAGCACTGGGGAGGCTGAGACAGAAGGATCACTAAGAGTCCAAGCTGTACAGTAAGTTATTTAGTTACTTGTACCAAATAAATAAATAAATAATGTTTTTTAAGAAATTAAAGTGTCAGCAGCAAGATCATAGAGATATCTGAACAAAACGCCTCTAAGCCAGGGAAGAACCAAAGTCTCCAGATGCCACCCCTGTTGTCCCCAGCAAACACTGCCCCTGGCCACATTTTAACCTCTCATGCTCTAAAGGGAAGACTGCTGAGAAGCTTGATCATCCCTAAAACCAAACTTCAAAAATAATTCTAGCATTTCAATTTTAGGTGAATTTTGTGACCCTGTATCTTTGTGATTGTCAAAGCAGTTAAATAGACTCCTCATGATTTGTACCGTACATGCAAATATGTCTTCTTGGGTCCTTTCCTTCTGGTACATTCCTGTTACCTTTTCATCATGTTCTTTTATTGTAAGGTACAAACAGAAAGGAAAGCAACTTTCAATAGTGAAAAATGAGGCCATAAGAAAGCTGCTCTTTAAAATAATAAATAGTATATAGGGTTGATCAAAGAGCTCAGCAGAGTAAAGCACCATCTTAGGCAGATGCAGTGGCTGGGGTTAGATCCCCAGCGTGCTGTGCCAGCCCCACCCTTGGGGTGTGCTGAGATGGAGGTTGAGATTGGGCTTGGCGGCATGTTCCTGTAATCCCAGCTCTTGGGAGGCTAAACACAAATGGATCACGACAAGTCCGATCTATGTAGTGAGACTCTGTAGACCCTAAAATTTTAAAAAAGCATATAAAGAAATCTATGCATTTTTTTGCTATCTTTTAAACTAAGAAATATATTTAAAATAGTTTTTAGAATATATTTGGTAATATCTGGATTGTGGGAAACTCTGGGTTATGAATAAATTGGATTCTCCAAAGAGTAAGCTACAGGAAATTATAGGTTCAAAAGATAGTTTAAAGACATAGAAGTGAAGGGTCCTTATTTCTCATAGGAATAAATCAGCCATAAAAGATTAAGATTAAAAGGAATATTTGAACTTTGTTTATTAAAATGATAGAATCATGGGACACAGTTCAATGGTAAAGCGCTTATCTACCATGTGAAAGCTCTGGGATCCTCGTTCAGCACCACTAATTTTTTTTTAAAAACTGAATAAATGAATAAATAAAATTATAGAATCGTTGCCATTGCTTCCAGTTTTACAATGTGATATCTTTTAGAGATAAATGTTGCAATTTTTGTAGATGGAATTATCCTAGAAGAAATGGGAAACACATGCCAGTGTAGTGTTCTATGTTAGGGAGGATAAAGATACAAAAAAAAAAAAAAAATGAGACAGAGTTAATAATGGCTAAGCCTGGATGTTGATGAAAATATTATGATTAATTGTATTTTTCTTTCTTCCCCTGTAGTTTGACAATTTTCCTTAATAAAATGTTTAAGGCAATTTAGGATAACCATCCTTGCAAATAGTGAAAATCATGGCACCACGTTTCTACTGTCTTTAAATTTTTGACACTTCATTCCTCTGTTAAATCCTATCTTCTAATTCTTTGTTTATAAGTGGAAACCAAATACTGAAAAGTGAAGTCAGATTCAAGCCTTACATGCTGAAACCCTTATATGACTCAGTTACTGACAAACATGTAAAACACTCTATTTTCATAATCTTCAGGAGGATTGAACAAACATCTATATGTTTTCTACTTACATGATGACATTCTCGTGATGGAGAGTTAACTATATTAAAGTTTGCCCTCACTGATATTGAACATAATTTAGCTAGAGCCTGAAGCACATAGAATCGACAGCTTTTCTCTATCATAATTCCTTATGCTGAGTATTTCACTTTTAGTTGTTTCTTACTCTCAGAAATTTACTCTTGATTTTGGTTTTTGATTATAACATAAGCTTCCTCCTAGTCTTTGATACTTTCTATAAATTCCATAAAACAATATAGAAATGTTATCTTCATAGCACACTTGCATGCCTGGGATACCAAGTTGTCAGCAACTATTTCTAGCACCCAGGACTATATTTAACTTAATTGACTGTGGCTGACACTACAGTAAAGATCTAACAGTGGAGGGGCTGGAGTTAGCTTAGTAGAATAGGTGCTTGCCTGGAAAGCACAAGTACAGAAAAAAAAAAAAAAATATCTAGATAGAGCAAGGCCTATATACAAAAATATGTAGGTCTTAATCATCCAGCAGAAAAGTATAAAAATGAGGTATACAACACGGGGCCATAATAATAAGTTGAGCTGTAAATGACTATGGTCGACAAGTTCTTCAGATAACTCACTGTTGTTGTGGAATGCTGGACTGTGTTGGATTGTGTTGTCAAGTTCAGGCACCTAAACTGGTTCAATGACAATGGAGTGCTCATCTTTGACAGGTGTAGATGAAGGAAGGGGTATAGAAAGGAAGAATCATGATGTGTGTGTATGGACAGTACAGTTGGGATAGATACACCGTTCTTCCACGTAAGTCTATGAGAGGCAAGGTTTGTGCTGATGATGGTTGGACAGGATATTATGTCAGCTTCGAGTACTATGGACAACCAGTAGGAAAATAACAAGGTAGAAAGTATTAAGTATTGAATCTTTGATGTAATTGAGGTATTAAAAATTAAGATACGTAAACAGCTACACTCTCTTAATTTACTGATAAGAGACATCTGCTATAATAATGTCTGTAAGTATAATATCATGTATGCACTTTGTACAATACCAAAACATTATGAAAATAGTTTGCAATGTATTAATTTATCGAATCCATCCTGTTAAGGTGTCTTAAAACTGCCTCATTGATATTTGTACTTCAATAAAATAAAAAATGAAAAAAAATTATCTAATGATGGAGTTTAATTCATGGTAATGAACAATATGGTGCTCGTTGGTCTGACATAGCTCAGGAAAAAACTTGAGGAATCCAGAAAGTGAAAATTCATGTGAAAGTGAACCTACTTAACTAGCTCTGCTAATGAGCAGGCTGCATGCTTGTGTGAGCACAGAGTCACAGTGTGTGGTGTGTTTTGCCTCATTTTTGCAGTGCCTAGGGTCGAGCATAACCACAGGCGTGGCACACATGGGGTATGCACACAGTCCAGAGAGGAGGGATGTTTACTACATAATTTTAGACCACAAATGTACAACTGGCAGGTGGATAACATAATGAAACAACTCCTAAGCCAAGAGGACTTGGTTTAGTTGTCCTGGCTAACTAGATCAGAACTAAGATATATTTGAGTTGCTTTCTCAGAATCTCCTCAAATTTCACCATCTTTTCTTTCCATATTATTTTTCATTTCCTTCCAAGCCCTAACCACATACATTATTCCCTTATCATTTGGTAGAGGAACTAAATCATTTAAACAAAACAAAGTGTTGTAATTCTAAAGAGTGCTTGGTAAGATTGGCTCCAGAAAACACCAGCTTCAGCTTTTATTGTTTATTTGCTGTATTACCTTAGACAAATTACTGAACCTCTCAAGGCCTTGCTTTACTCATTTAGAAAAATCGAACAAAGCTCCAGGCATGGGGACCCACATTTGTAATCTCATCACATAAAGGATGGAGAAGCAGAAACATCCCAGTTACAACCCCAGTCTGAAAAACATGGTGAGATCTTGTCTATGATGCCCATCAAACAAAGTAAAAGAAGACAGAACTTACTTCATGGAATTACCATGAAATTTAAGATATAATTAATGAAAATGCTTTGGCTCTGCCTGGGACATAGTAGAATCTCAGTTCCTTATACATAAACAGAAAAGGAGAAGAAAGACAGTATTTTTCTGAAAATTAAGTTTAACAAAGAAACACACATAAAAAAATTAATACTAACAATTGATTAAGAAAATACAGATTTCAAGAAAGAAGAAAGGATTGCTGAGTTTCTGAGTGAAATATATACAACTCACAGAAATAACAAAAACTCCAAAAAAAAAAAAAAAGAAAGAAAGAAAAGAAGAAATATGTTCAGAGTGAAAAAATGAGTCCTTAAAATTGGATCTTTTCTTCTCCTGGCATGGCTTTGCATGCCTGCAACAGTAAGAACACTGCACATTACATTTGAGTGCAACAAATATTTTAACACTCACAATAATGTAGTTTTAAAGTAAGACATCAGTCATAGGCAAACAGTGGTTTGGTGACTTGGATGAGAATGCAGCCATGGCACCTGCTGTCAGAAAGAGGAGAGGGGAGCATGGAGCCTTACCCAGCAACTTACAAGAAAATGACTTCTTACTGTTGAAGTACAGTTCAAAGGAGGGTACAAGTGACTTCAAAGTCAAGTGGACTTAAAAAAAGAAGTCAAGGGGACTCAAAGGGGGCTACTATTGAAAATTGCAAGGAATTAATATGGTGAAGAAGTGAGCACACAGATTGCGGACCTATGGAAGAGGGACTAGAATGCAGAGAGATTTCCATTGGAACACTCCCAAGCAAGGGCAGCCAGCCGACTGTCAAGAATATGAAACATTATGCAGAGCTGCTCAGCTCATGATAGGCTAGAAACAGCAAGGAGATGGAAAAGGAGGAGCCCGGTCCCAGCGTTCCATCAAGAGGATGCTCCCTGAGACTGACCTTCCTTCCATTGGGGCAGCTTCCTAAAGTCATGGTCATCATCTGAGAGTGCTGTAGTTGTACAGCCATCCCTTTAGCCCATGACCCTTTGGGACACTCAAGATCTCATTCAAAATCCTACTTCTGCTTACTCTCAAATACTAGCATTCATGACCTGGTGACAGAGGCTTGTAGTTCCTAGCGCTGGCTTGCTGAACACCTCCCTTTGGGCAGGCTGATCAGCCCTCAGAGTCCCTGAATCTAGATTTGAAATGGGCTTTCCTTGTGGCTACATTCCATCGAATGATGCCTCCCAACTCAGTCATGCATGGTCAGCGACCCTAGAGCAGCATGCCTTCCGCTTGCAGCATGCCCCACCACTTACCAACTCCTCTACTTTTACCTTTATAATCTCTTTAATCACTGTTTTCTGCTTTACCCTGCCTTTCCTTTCTACTTTTTCTCCCCAGCAACATACTTCCTTTTCTTTGTTCTGCTTCCCATCAGATCATCTCTACCCATTTTTCCTTAGAGGAATGTTTACAATTGTAGTTTTAAACGGGATCGATTAATTTCATCCCTCAGCAAGACATTACTGAGCAAAGGGATACTCAGCATACAACTGAAAATACGGCTGTTCATCACAGCTGCTTCTCCCTGCAACCATTGGCAGCGTATTTGTAAGATACTGAGAGGTCAGAAAAGGCCGTTGCAATACCTGACTCTGATATTCGGACTATTTTTAAATTTTGCCTCCTCTAGCAATTAAAACTTTTGTGGCTAGTATGAAGCTCACTCAAAAAACAGTGCAAGTAGGGGCCAGGGAGATGGCTCAGTGGAAGAAGTGCTTCTCTGGCAAGCGCAACAATCTGAGTTCAATCCCTGAAAAAAAAAAAAAAAAAAAAAAAAATAGTGAAAGAAAGGCTGTATCATAACGGACACTTGTTTTGTGTTAGCAGATATTCTGGGAAGATTAAAATGGAAAACTGGCTGCTATACACAGCCCTCAGTGTGAAACCTTCCTACAGGGCACAGGGGACTGACTTCTTTTTATTTTTGTAAGTGGTGAAATGAAAAAGAAAGGACGCACATATGTAAGCACACATAGCGCATGCAAGCTCGCGCGCGCACACCCAGATATGCACACAATGGCACACAATCTAAATAAACGTAAGCCCCTTCTGAAGTTATTTTACTGTGAATGAAGCAGTATAGAAAAAAAGGTCAGGGAAAAATCAGTGCATTTTAGAGCTAGATGAGGCTATAAAGATCACTCCTTGGAATCCCCTCAAGTCGCAAACGAGGAAACAGGCTGAAAGCGTGTGCGACTTTCCCAAGGTCACAGGTAGTTAACTTTTCAGCAGGGATTAGAATTTAAACCTCTCAAATCCCAGTCCAGTCCCCCTAAATTGTTGGGAAGGTGGGAAACAAGTGTTCTGTCCCAAGGAATCACTTATCTACTTGCAGAAGGACCGTTCGCCTACCTGCAAAAGACACCGTCTGTGTTACCATATGTTTCAAAATATTGAAAAGTTTCCCAACAATTCTTCTGGAAAGTTCTTCCAGGCAAGCTCAGTATCATCCTGCTGGGTTTCCTGGCTGCTGTGAGAAGCATTTTAAGGCCTAAGGTTACTTCTACAAACTTCACATGCAAGAGATTGAACCGATGGCTTCTGAATTATGATTCCTGAGCTATTTGGGGTTTGGCATGCCTTGCACTTTAGCAAAGAAGTAAATTTCAATTTCCAGAAGAGTGGATTTAGGAAAGGGGGAGGAAAAGAAATGGTTTTAACTGAAAGGTGAAACACAAACTGTGGATTTTACCATGAAGGGATAGACAGTGATTTCATTGTGTATGAAATATATAGGGAAGGGAGAAAGTGCTAAAAAGAAAGACCATAATAACAAAAACACAACATTATGATATGTGTGCTAGCAAAAATGTAGACAGCCTACTTGCTTAAAATATCTGAGCCTTAAAGAAGGCAACTGGGTGAAAGAAAATCTCTTTTGTATGCAGCAAACTGCAGTCTCCCTTCTGATATGAAGAAATAATTATTCTCCAAGATCCTGTGGTCATTGCCTGCACTCCTTACAGCAGAATAAGGCGTAGTATAGCAGCCTCTAGGGAGAAATTCTATATGTCCCTGGCACTGTGCTGGAACATACCAGGGAAAATTAACAGCTTTAAGTCAGATGGGTTCTTGGATCCTAGAAGCCTCCTGCTGAGTATTCATCATTCAAGCTCAGTTTTGTCAACTGGCCATATTTCTAATCACATGCGCACTTATTCCTAACAATCATACATCCAAACACACCCTCGCATGCACCCACAGTCACCAATAAACACAAACACACACGTACAATCACAAGGCAGACACATGACTGCAATTTTCTTATTGTTGCAAATTGAATTTAAATATTCAGTAAAGCCAGCTGGATCATGATGGTTTTACAAGGTCTGGAGATAATTTATCAGTTGAACTTCAAAGTTCTTGTCTCAGCCTTTCTATGTGGCTCATTATTAAGCTGGAAAACACGTAATCATTGGAAAAGAAAAATATTAGATTTAAGTTAAGGTCAAATATTTTTGAATGAGTGTAAGTTTCCAAGACAGAGTCTGGGTCCATCTTTCCTTAATCTGCCCTCCCTTGAAACACAGTAATGACTTCCCCAACATCTTCAGATCTGGAGAGAAATGTATGGAGAAGAATAAGAGTGTCAAAGTCTGTGTATTTCCTACCATTGTTATACATGAAATCCAGTAAGATCTTCTCCTTTATAAGCTCATGTGATAGAAAAACATTTATAGTTTACACATGTATTGCTTTGGAAATCCCACAGCAAAATATAGTTGAGGTTTAAGAAAGAACAAGGCCTAAAACAGTATGACAAAAGTATAGAAGAATTTGAACATTTAGCCATCTCTCAAAAGGCTCCCCAGCAAATAATTATTATGGAACCTTTACTATCCCTGATGGTGTATAAATGTATTCGTGAATTTGATCTTCAGAATAGCCTTGAAAAGAAGTGCTTTTCCAACCCTCATTTTATGTAGGAGGAAACTTCATTTTAAATCAGTTAAATAACTTTAGTTATCAAGTGGGAAATTTGGCAAATAAGACAGGATAGTTTGAACCTTACGTACATCCTCTTAATAGCATCTGGCAGGTGAGGAACAATGACAGCCTTGGTGTTGAACTTTGCAAATTAATAACAAAAGCTACAGTTGGCAGATGCACCATTTCTGAACTGTAACTAAAGTACAAATAGGAAAGAACTTCGATATATGACAGTTAAGGTAATAGTTCAGAATTGCTCTTGTTTGTGTTAGCAGTTTTACAGCTCAGTTGCCTCTCAGTTAGCAGTTATTTAACACCTGTATTTCCAAGGGAATTTCTTAGAGTTCTGTCCTTTTCTATTATGAACAAAGATATTTATAAAGGAGAGAGTAAAGCACACTGTTCCCTAGCATTAATAATTTAATAGCAAGCATAACACATGAACCCAAACAATTCTGGAATAAGCTGAATGACCACCATAGTCTAATGACAGCTTATGAAAAATATTTCAAGAAGGATGAATTCTATCGGAAAGCTAAAAGATGCACATAATTTGACAAATGGAAATTTTCTTGCTAGGACAAATATTGACAAACAACAAAGCCTAGTTCAAGGATCTCTAGTAAATGTAAAGGAATGATAGGTACATTAAGATTGATGAGGTTGAATCCATATGCTACTGAAAATTATATATTTGTGACTTTTATTTTGTTTTACTGTGTAGTATTTTTTTACTCCTATCTCAGTTATTTAGAACAGCATTTTATTGGAATGTCACAAAATGCAAAGATGACAATTACTACAACCAGAACTTTCCACGAATATATTTATAAATTTAATTTAAATACCTTTATTGACTCACAGAATTAGTCAAAACTGAAAAGTTATCACGGGGAACATTAATATTTAAAATTATATTATATGAAGATCATTATATAATCAATGAGACTCTTATAAACTTCCATTGTTATATTGTCTAATGATATTCCTAAAATATCCAATTTTCCAAGCAAAAAATGGAATTATTGCAAAAACAATCAAAAAGTGGCTTTCATTTTCTGTTCACATTCAGCTGTACATATTCAATGAAGGAAGATTAAACTACTGCATCCTTCAACAAGTCTAAATCTGCTAAATTCTTAGAACTCTGAACACTGTCCACAGGTTTTGTCATTGCTGTTACTCATTTGTCTTAATGCAACACGAATGTTTTCAGTTGTAGGACTGAAAGACCAAACTGCAGTCAACAAAACAATCTTTGGATTCGTCACTATGTTAACTGTCATCTGCACTCCCAGACATCACTGGTGTTTTTAAACTCATTTACAATTCCTTGATGTTTCTTTAAGCTTATGTGTTACATAGCTTCAAGTTAAGCACCAGAAAAATCAAGGCACTGAAATATCAAATCTTCCATCTCAGAAGGCTGCAGATTCTATGACCAACAACAGCACATAGTAACACATAGCAAGAAATGGATGGGAAAGAACTTAGATTCAAAACAGTGTATTCAGTCATTTTGTTTTCTAGAGAGATAAACTGATAGCTCCTAGACAGTGTAGTAACTAATAATCCAAAGAATATAATTAAAATGAAAAGCAAATGAGTGAGTTATGCATTAAAACAATTTTCTAGTTTATTGTTTAGGAAATGAGCTAACATACAAATAAATGATCTGAATTTCACTTCTTTTGATCTAACAACTGACTGAAAATTCTTGGTATAAACAGAATCACTGCAAAAAGTTTCACGCTGATACACTTTGAAAATATAGGTACATCTGTCCTTCCAATATTGCAAACAAATTCACGGAGTTTTTTTAATAAGACTCCAATTTTAAGATCACATTCAATGAAATATGATCTATTTTACTTGAGCACATTCATAATAAATTTACTTAAAATCATTTTACTACAGGTATTTGTACTAAGTTAAAACTGATCAGTGAGATTTTGACTGAATGTTTAAATTTTCTCCCTGACCTGTTCTGAATCGCTTATGCAGACACCAACTCAGTAATCATTCAACTACTTTCTCTAGTACCTTCTTTATTTTCTAACTGATAGCTTGTGCTTTGACACATTAGTGGATAACTCCTATTGTCCAGTTTAATTATCTAACTATTCTTTTCCTTTATCTCACTCAGTTGTGCCCCACATTTTCTGATCAAGATTATAGAGCCACAGAGGAATGTGATCGATGATGCAGAGTGTGCCTAAGGAGAGTCACATGGAGAGAAAACTTTCTCTCAGGCTTCCACAGAAAGCAAATTGGTCAAGCAGTGACCGTTACTCATCCACATGGCTGACACTGAGAAAAGATCTACAAAGTGTGGTACAGGGTAACAGGATAAATCCTGAGGGAATTTGACAGACCTTATCAGATAGAAAAGTTACATTTCTCGTTATGCAGGTCTTGCTTTATCTTGGTCTTAACCATCTAGCAGAAAAGCATCAAAATGAGGTATATAAAGTAAAACCATATTAATATGTTGAGCTGTAAAAGGCTCTAGTCAACAGATTCTGTGGATATCCCACTACTATGGTGGACTTCTGGACTGTTTTGCAGTGTTTGTTTGAATTCAAGCACCTATAATATTTAAGTGCCAATAGAATACCCATCTCTGACAGGACTAAACAAAACAAGGGATACAAAGGAAGGACCATTTTGTATTTGTATATACAGAATAGTTAGAATAGATATGCAGCTACTTTTTCTTAATTCTAAGAAGAAAGATTGGTAATAATAGTGTTTGGATAGGGTAACCTGTCTGCTTCTTCTACTATGGATAACCACTAGGAAGATAACAGTGTAAAATGTATTAATTATTGAAACTGTCTATTAAAAAAAATAAAGGTTTTATTTTCATTTGCTACCGCAAATCTAGACTTGAAATTCTTTGAGTGAATGCCCTATCAAAGTGAACTGGCTTCACTTTAATACTACTACATTTCCATTGCTTTCCCTACACCGTCCGCCTCTCCTCGCACATGTGTGCTTGCCTCCATGACCTCATTGCCATTTTCCTTGCCTTCTTTCCTATGAGACATGTTTTCGGCTTCTCAGAATTCAACCCGATCTTCAAGGCTCAACTGAAATGTCACCTTCTCCAAGTGCATATGGTGGGCTGTGTCTTTTGTGATTTCCTTTGTAATTGCAAGACACTATTACACACTTAGCATATTTGAACATTCCGCATCTTATGTTTTCCTTTTTCTATAAAAGGTAGTCACAACAACACTGTTATCACAGAAAGGCCTTCATACACACGGAATGATGGTTCTCTACTTACCCTTCCTCAAATTCCTCTGAAGAGACAGAATACATTTTTTAAGGAATCCACATCTAGTCTGTCATTCTACTACTGCGATTAAGTCATGCATCAGTTAGGTTCAGTTAGTTGACATTCAAATATATTTAAACATCAAAACAAGCTATAGCTTCAAACCAAAAACAAATCACTATTATGAAACATAGCATACTTAAGTGGATTACTGCTTATAGTGACTAGGCATTTTTAAGGTCATGGTCCCTAGACATTGTAACACAAGACAAATACTATCTATTATTATGAAGAAAACATAATTCTATTGACACATAAGTGCTTCTAAAGCATCACTACTATACTTCTATAAAGTTATTTAGAGTTAAAGAATAAATGGCAAAATGTCACAGTTCACAAGAGTGACATTTTATTGGTAGAAGTACTGGTGTGCTCCCTTTAGTGAAGGAAAAAATATCATAAGGAGGTTTATCCTTTGGGCAATGAACTTGTCCTTTTGGTATACTTATGTATATTTGTAAAGCATTTTATGAGTCAAATTATAAAATTTATGTTTTATAAAATTTATGTATCATTAATTTATGTATTATCCATCTATTGATCAATCTACCTATGCATCATGCTACATACCTGTAATGGTTGACATTGTGTCAACCTGAGATGCTGGAAGCTTGGTATACCATGCCCTGGGGCATGGTGATGCCAATCTGGCCCTCTTCAGCGTGACTCAGCACAAAAAGATATACAAAGGGGCTGAAAAAGGCTTTTGGGTGCGGAGCTTGAGGGCTGAAGCTGTGCAACTTTGGTGGCGCTTGGTTCTTCGCAGCAGCTGCCACCCCTTTCCCCGTGGAGCTCAGGTTTCCCAGTCAGCGCAGAAGGGAGTGAGAGCCTTGGTAGACCCACAGCTGTTGCTCCTCCTCTGCTTTCTGCTGTTCTTACAGCCAGAAACTCTTCCTTCTGCCCTGCAGCTAGCTGAATATCATTTGAAACCTCCACTAACCTTTCCTTCCTTCATTTTGAGTGTCAGGTATTCATCCGAAAACAAATAAAAAGTAACGGAGACATTATATCAAACCTTCAAAGGGCAGGGAAGATAGCCCACTAGCATGAATGCCTACTTGTTAAGCTCAAGGTCCTGAGTTCGATACCAGGACAAAATGAAAGAATTATGGGCTGGACAAATAGCTGAGTGGATTAAACCACCTGCAAGCAGGCTCAGGGTCCAGGGTTCTATCTCTGTGCCTGCCAAGCCGACCCTGTGTCCAGGGCATGCTGAGATGGCAATTGAGACTGGATGTGGTGGCATGCACCTCTAATCCCAGGACATGGGGGGCTGTAGTCAGGCGGATCACTACAAGTCCGATCTAGTAGTGAGACTCTGAACACCCTGTAGACCTTTTACTAAAATACAGAAAGGAAAAAAAACCTTCAGCTTATACAACACTTCTATTTCAAGTTCATTTTATTCAATGGAACCAAACTGAAAATTTTTCATTTTGATATGAATATAACTGATACTTAAAAATATTTAAACTATAATTAACTGATAAAATTCACTCTAGAAATTTGATTTTTAAAAGACTGGTAGTAACTTTTGAAATGCTTATTTTTTGGTTTAACTTCTTTGGCATGGATTTTCCTAAATTTTCAAAAGTAGCCTTATATTAAAAAAAAAAAAAAAAACTGGATCAGCATTCTTTTTTCTAGACTCAGTTCCTTCTTCTTTCTCTCCCTTTGTCTCCCTGAAAATCTGGAAATAAAAAAACAGTCAAGTTATTCAAACACTTCAGCAATTTGCAAAGTACAAACTTTATTCTATAACAAGCAGGAAGAAAAAGAACAGTTACGTTTCTCATTGTTTGTGCTTTCAAAAAAGCTTCATTTTGAAAGAAAAAAATACTAGGGCATTAATAGTGAGTAGTGGTGGAAATTGATAAGGACAGTGCTTATCCTTAGTAACAGACATGAAATTCCCAAGAGAACATATGCATGAGTAATAATTTGACCAATTAAGGGAAACTGATAAAGTGGCAGTTTTCAGCATCTGGTCATTTTTGTCACTATGATTGAAACAAAATTGACAGAAGTCATTTTCAGTGGCAATGTTTCGGCATGTTTTGCTGGGCATCAAAAATAAGTAGAGGGCTTTCCTGAACTTGCACAGCTTTATTGTGGGTAAAAAAAATCCCACGATGATGAGAACCAAACAAGAAAGTTCAATGTTAGTCCCCCTGGTGAATAATGACAGTAACACAAGACAGAAAATTTTCTTTTGTGATCTACAGTAAAAGATACAGGGATTATCCAAACTTGTAAAATATATATATGATCATTTTTGTAGCAGTCAAAGGAACCAGATCAAAGAAAAGATATCAATAGATTAAGACTGTTGATCTCATTCGAACATTTAAATTAATACAGGCCTAAAATAAGCTGTACCTCTTCAGGTCTTCCAGCTTCACAAGCCAAAAGCTTCATTATGGATTAAGCTTTGATGAACCTACTTGCCATCATATAAAAACTTCAGTTTCTCCTGTATGAACCCAGAGGGATCAATCTGAATGTGTGAAAAAAAATCAGATGAATTTGCACAGGAGGATTTGGCTCATCTGCAGAGCTCCTAGCTTCTTCAAACTCCTGAGGTCATGCATGTTGACATAGTGATGAGACAGTGTCACAGACTAAACAGTATAGCTCCAAAGACTGAACCATCCATAACTTTCTTTCACTGTAAATGTGAGCTTTCTGCTCCATTGCCTGAAAGTATATCATCCCCGCTGTGTGTCAGTTATGAAAGACACAAGGAGCCACATCCCCAAGATTAGGTGTGAGACCCAGGGCCCCTGCTCACACTGCCAAGAAGCCCAAAATACTTTTTTGTATTTTCTTTCCAAGTTGTCTCTACTTCAGAGTATTTTAGGGTGATCCCACAGCCCTGCCATAGTTTCTGAAAGAAGCTTCACCCCAGCTGGCTATCAGCACTGTCTGTTTTTGATGCTGGATTGTGAATAAGCATTCTTTGTGATGGGTTAGGCTGCTGTGTTAAGCAGCATGACAGAATGTTCAAGGCACCAACTAGGCAGCTGGAGGCTTAGACTACCCTTTCAAGTACATCCTGAGGAAGCATTTGCTCTATCCTTCCTGAAACCTTCCAGAGTTAGAGGATTCTCCTCAGAAACAGGATCCAGTGCGCATGGAAACCTACAGGGTTTTTCCTATCTTAAATTTATGCTGCTACTTAGCATTTTTAAGGTAAATAAGTTAATGGATTTTTCTTGTTTGCTTTGAAAATGACCTATAGTATTGTCATTATTGAAGTATTTTTACCTTCTAGAAAAAGAATGACACCTACATATTGGTCTCACATGGCTTTTAGTAATATGAATTTGCAAAAGTTCCTTGACCAGAGATAAAATCAAAGTCCAATTTTGGGGGTTAACAATGAGAAATGCATCTCTTCTACATGGTCTCCTTTGATTTTGCTACGTTGTGTTTTCTTTAACTTTGAGAAAAGATGGTGAGAAGGCTACATTATTACATTTTATAAATAATTCTAGAATCTTCAACAAACTCATTTTACCTCAGCAACAAAGGGCCATCTGTACTTGCACACACGTGCATATGCATGTACTCTCACAGAGAGATAGCCCAATGCCTGAACAAATAACAAGGAGTAAAAACATACCAAGGAAATGGAAAAAGACCTCTTGTGGCTTAACCTGTTTTCAGAATATGCCTGTTAAATAAATTTTACACATGACACATAGTGTGAGCCAAGGCAGTACATATGGTGAAACTTTAGCAAATACTTACTAGGGGAGTAACCCACAAAGGAATTAACAATCCTAGCCACATATTTAATTTTTTTCACCCAAACTGTTAAAAGTTATGTCATTTTTCACTGCAGAATGCAGGCTAGCTAATGGATTTAACACTACCATTTGGTCTAATTTCCTGGTGTCTGCTCCAATCATTGTATGAACTTCTTTACAGAAAGAAAAACAAAATCTCACAGCTTTATCTCCCTGTGTTGTGTAGTCTCACACAGCTACTTTGTTATGCTGTGCTCACTGAAAGCTGAGATTGGCGCGGAAAGATTCGGGATAGATATGGGTTTGAACATGATAGACCTAGTCCCAAAACCCAAAGGGGTATGAATCAAAACGTTTTCCACAAAATCAAACCACACTAGATCAGTATGAAAAGTCAGAAAAAAGTTGTTCAATTGATTTATATAAAATGTATTTTCTAGTTTTAATAATTTTTCTTTTCTATCTGAATCTAGTTTTATTGTTTCATTTTTGTGTTTTTTTTACTAACAACATCCATATATCAATAATTATCTAGCAGTCATATATATATATATATATACTTTGGATGGTCTGAAATGACACTTTTAGTTTAGCTTTCTCAGGTAATAAAAAATCTGTATTTGAAGTCCCTGTGTTTGTCTAGAAAAGATTTCTCAATAAGGTTGAATCCCTTATTTAGAAAATTTTGGATTCTGATTTTTGCAGGTTTTATGCAAACCTAAAATGTTTCCTATTATTTATTAATAATATTAATGCTTACTGAGAGTAAACATTGACAGCCAGACCCAAATTTCAATTCCATCTTCATCATGTGTGAGTTATGTAACCTCGCACTCTTTCATATATTTTTAAGTTTATGGCTTTTATATAAAATACAGTTAGAAATTGCTATAACTTTCAAAAAATTGTTTTTGAAATATAAGCAACATAATACACATTAGTAGAGTGCTCAGCAGGTAATATATGTGCACAATAAACCAATGATTCAACTATTATTATTATTACTATCTCAGTGTTAAGACTGTCATTTAGCACTAGCCCCCTCTTACAAAGATTTTCATGAGCTGGGCATTACTGTGTTTGAGGATGCTAGAGCAACATGGACGTTAATCGTAAACTTTCCATGCTTCTTCTTGGCCACTAAAAAGGAAACAAATCTGTTTCCAAGTTCTTTTCATAGTTATTTTGTATTGTTCATCACCATAATTAACACTTCAAAGTGCACATTGCCTACTTACGGGTTGGCAGATCTTAGAAGGAGAATGTTATGAACCTAAGATCTATCAAAGACAAAATAAGTAATATTACTAGAAGGAATTTTTTTTTGCTTAACCTTTATGATTTTTCCTTCCCAGAGAAGTTACTAGATGTATAGCAACACAGGAAGGTAGGTAGGCAGGCTAGCAAGCAGATGAATTTGTGCACGCAAAGCCCCATATAGAAACAGCATTATCATAGAGTAGTATTAGATAGATTAAGGAAAAGTAGTCCTTTCTTTCACTCAGTTTCCTAGAAATACAGAAGACAAAAGCCAAGAAGGACCATGCAGCTACAGAGTTAGGAATGAAATGGGCTTAATAGAAAGGAATGGTCCCTATGGAATTGTTCTGGATTCTCCAGACTGTCGTAGATATAAATATATCTAATTCACATAGTGAGTGTGTGAAGTAGGTGCTACTATGCTCATTTCAGAAATATATACTTGGTGGTAAGACTACACAAATTGACAGATGTAAGACTAAAGCCAGACATTAATTTCAGTTAAATACTATGCTGATGTATAGTATTTCAATGAGAACTGAATAATAATTCCAGTGACACTGCATAGATCCTAGATGTTCTGTTAAAATGCTAACTTCTGAAAGGAAAAACTAAGTAACATATCTTTGGCTCATATTTTTTTAGACTCTCCATAGTCTGTACTCAGTAAACGTGATGCTAATTGATAACTAATTCTGTATTTGAAAGTTGACCAAACGACCAGAATGTATTCGAAACCCCAAATTCAATGCTTACAATATTTTCATGGTCATAATAAAACGTACATAAGGCAGCAAAAAATTAGAGTCACTGTATCCCAGCAAGCACAGTCCCAGATGTGGGTGGATGAGCCTGTGGCTGCCCTCATGTTCACATACAAGTGTCTTCGTGGTGGTCTAGTTAGTGCCATGTGTTCTATATTTTCATGCTTTTCATTGGCAATTTCCTATTTAAAAGGGCCCCAAGCCTTGCAGTGAATATTGTCTTGTATTTTCAATTGCAAGAAGGGTATGATTGGAGAATTTGAGTAGAAATACATGTTACATGACAGGTAAATTTTGTTCAGGCAAAATTACAGTGCTCTCAGCTATGAATTCAATGCTATTGAATAGATTGTATATTAAATGAGGTGAATTCAAACAGAAACAAACATAAAATAAGACCAAGTATTAATAAGTTTGGGAAAAGTTTGCTGCTAGAGGCTTGTAGAAGTCCAACTATGCATCTCTACTAGGAAACAGATCTGTCATGTATTTCTGAGAGAAATGAAGAAAAGGTCAAAATGTGCTTTGATTTTAAGAAGAGACAGAGAGCAGAAAACAGTCTTCTACCCACCCACCATCCAAGGCAGAAGGTCCAGTCAGGAACAAGTTGAGTCCTTCCTAACTTTAGGGCTAGAATTAGGATAAATTGTTGAAAGAAATATTCCTCTTGCCTATTTTACCCACATACAAAAATCTATGCTTCTGATTGTGTGTGTGTATGTGTGTCTGTGTGTGTGCATATGTTCTACTAATTTTCATCTTGACCAGCCTATGAGAGTAGAATTCACCAACCTGGAGTAAAACAGATTCTTCAGTTTAGTTCCCTAGGTAAATTACAAATTTTTGATGCCCTTTCTGTCTGTACTTCTAATCCACACTGAGGGCTGCCTTTGACTCTTATTGTGAACCCATATTGTCTAGTAATACAAGCATGACTTTGTCTCACAATAGGTATGTTTGGGAAAAGTATTGAAGTTCTCTAAAGCTAGGACACTAATTTTGCAAAATCAGGAAACTGAATGTACCTACCTTCTTAGACTATTAGAAATGAAGAAGTAAGTCCAGGCCCAATACACGATAAGTGCCCAATTTGCATTGTGTCAGGTAAGCTCTTCCCTGAGGGATGCACACCTAGCACAGAGAGAGAAAGACAAGAGAGAGATTTAATGACTAGGGATAACCTTTGCAAGAAATTCAATTAAGCAATCAGAGGGATATTACTTTTTGAATGCAGAGGAAAACAAAGAGAAATTAAAAGCTGACATGTGCTTAAGCCCTCACCAACACTATAAGGCAGAGCTTTTGTGAAGAGAACTCTAGTGTTCAACCAGTTAAAGTAGAAATGAGAGGAGTTAGTATGTGAGGTGAGCGGCATATGCAAATACAAAATGGAAATGGCCAACTGGGGTGTGTGTCCCTTTTCTAAATAAAGTTGACCTACCTTCAAAATGTGCATTAAGGCAACAAAACATTTATATCCTACTCATCACCAATTCTCTTTTCAACCAAAAATTGGAAAATTCTCACTTAGTTCTTGAGATTTCTAACTCAGAGTACATACCTATTGACTTTCTGTTTTGATGATATAAAAACATTTAAAATAGTAATTTGAAAGTTTCAAACTAGGGTTACCTCATTTTTTTACTCATCTATTATTTGCAGTTACAAGAAAAAAATAAACTGCATACCATTATACATTAAAGAAAGAAATCCAATAATACTGTGTGAAAAAATCATGAGATTTATTAAGGACTGAAGATTATTTTGACCAAGTGTTGACAGGCTGAAGTCTTGGATATAAAATTACTTTAATAGCATTGCCAAATGCATCTCAAGATTTAATTAATGTGAAATGTCAAAAAAAATGTTTTAGTGCAAAATATGTCTTAATTTCCCAGATTTTGTCGCTATTTACTAAATCTGGAAATACGGTAGAAATTTGTGGGTTTTATTTATGCATAAGTAAATAACATAATACAAAATACTTCTGGCATAGAAAAACTGAAAAAACATTCCCTCATAAAAAAAATACATGGGATGGGCAGCAGGTGTCACAGGAAAATTGCATCAGACACTGGCTTGACCTACACGCTTTCTCTGATCCTTTCTACACTCACAAAATATATTGGAAAAATTAATCTTGCACAAGATTGCAGGACCCAAGAATGACCTTATCTGAGTTTTATAACTTCTCTAAACACAAACTGAAGCATTATCATATAATGAATGTGGTAGGTCAAATTCCATTTCACTCTCTGAATGACAGAGAAAAAGAAATGGTTTTTTTGAATGCATCCTTTAGACAAACATGTCCTATAGAATGCATAGTTCATTTGATTATTTTCCTAAAGTATCGGATATTTCATTGGATTTTATTCTAAAATAATATTCACCCCAGGACTGTGCTTGGTAAGGTAATATAGGAACCTTGTCTCTCTAATTAGCTGTTCTAGTGTTGAAAACAATTTTAATAATGTTATCACAATGTATCTGACATTAATTACTACCCTGCTAGGATGAGGTCAAAAGGTTCTGATTCTCCTACAAAATTTTGAGGCAGTAGATAATAGAGCTAATGCTTCAAAAGCTGGCTGATCAAAAGGCTGCATTAGCAATATATAAACTAGGTAAGCTAAGCTCAATGCAAGCAAGAAAAGCATTCAGCTACACAACACTTTTAATCTTGGGGTGAACACATGCAAAAATAAATTTGAATTAACTTGATTGCTAAAGCATTTCAGCACTGATATAAACCTGACAGTAAATAGGTTATGAAAAATGAGGTCGAGGATGCTTATAGTGGATGGCGATGCACAGCGCCTGATTTCTCTGCAGAATGAATCCGAGCGCACCAACATCACTATAGAAAAAAAAAAACTCTCAGCTAACTTTCAGCAAGTGGTAGATTTTTCATCTGACCTCACTACATGCAAAGAGTTCTCCACAAAGAGCTTCAATATATCAGTATCTGAGAAGTAGCATTTATTGTACAATCACACATCACATAACAATGTTTTGGTTAATGAAGAGCCACATTTCTAATGTGGTCCCACAAAATTATAATAGAGATGAAAATCTGTATTTATTAGTGAGGCTGTAGCAGTTGTCATGTCAAAAAGTCACGCAATGACATACTATGTTTGTGGTGATGTTGGTGTCAGCTATAAACCCAGAGTACTGTCAGTTGAACAAAAATGTAGCATATATGACTATCTTTGGTAACAGCTGACATTAACAGTGGTGACTACTGTATGTTTTATTTTATTATTTATCTTTTTTCTATAAAAAATTTACAATAAAAGTCTGTTTTGCCAGCAGCAACTTTGTGCAGCTTGTGTCAACCACATCTTTTGACTGCATCAAGAGGCTGCATGAAGTGTTCTACTTGGCAAATACAGGCTACGTAAGTGTGGTCTTTGATGTCCGCACTGCTGTCACTACTTAACAAGGTATTCCTCAGAAATCATCCGGGCCATTAAGGGATACATGACAGGATATTCTTCCTTTGGGTCAAGCCAGGCTTTTCCAACTTCATTCTCCTGCTCTTGAGACTGTGCTGCGTACACTACAGACATAACATGTTGACTATTTTATGCCAGCCTGGTCAGAATGCAGAGGAAGCTAGAACTCATAAGGGAGGGTTATCCTGCTCTCCTTACTCAGTATTCTGGAACGGAGACACAACAGTGTTGGGATAAAGGCAGCATTCCTAAATTCAAGTCACTGCCTTAAAAGGAAATTTACTCAACACTGCAACAACAATTTAGAAGGAAAAGAGACCATATGTAAAAGGCAAAAAATTTATACGATCTGAAGAGAAACCAGAGTATGGAAAGGGACCATATGTAGAATGGCCCAGAAGTTAACCCTAGTGACCTGAAACCCCTGATAATAAGGAGAATCTCTCACTGTAAAAGTTCTGTTTCTTAGAAGAATTGAAAGTTTCAATTCTTCAGGCTATATTTATTCTTAATTTTATTCTCTTTTCTTATTGAAAAATATTTATTTAGAAGTATATAGTGCTAGAAGACAGACTCTGAATTATAGTCAAGGATGCCAGAAAAAAACACAAGATTATTAGTGGAACTTCAATTTCAGGTAAAGAACAAATGATTTTCATACAAGTATAAGCATTTCTGAGTACCTTAAGTAGTAAGCATGAATTCATAACAAATTACCTTTATAAAATTCTCCCTACAAGTTACCATTATATGGACCAAAATTGAGAGTGATAGGTAAACAGTTTCCTTGTTATTTCTCCACCTTTCTCAGAAGATTGGGAAGGCAAGAAAAACCGAAATCGAAATCACTCCAAGTTGTGGAGGGCCACATGGCTTCTTGAAGTACGTAGGCTGAGAGGCAAGGAAGTAAAAAGATGTACCATCAGTTGGAATTGCTAAGGGAATATTGTAATGCATAACCTAGAATCTGGGACAAATGACAACCCGGATGGATTGGTGAAATGCGTAAATGTACCCCAGAAATCCTTACGGATAATCATCTGAAAATGTGATCAGCGAAGCTGGGATTTGACCTAATATGAAAAGAACTACCTTAAAGGAAATTGGGCTTCTTTCGGTGTACCGATCTAGGTAAAAATTAACATTGCCTGCACATAGGCTGTGATAGAAACATTGGTGGAGAGGATAAGCTTCATTTTGTCAACTTGAATGGCTTGAGAATCACTTAGAGGATTAGTAAAGTGCTGTTCTGAGCGTGTCTGGAGATTCTTAGAGATAAAACTTTAGAGATGATGCATGGTGTTTGGCTCCTTTCTCTAATGCTGCTGTTCCCAGGACCAATTTCTAGCCAAGAGGAGCTTTCTGCCAAGTCCATCCACCATAAAGTTTCTACTTTAGGGTAAGTTAGCAATGGACCAGATCCCCTGAAACTGCAAGATAAATTTGACTTCTCATCCTTTAACTTGTGAATCTATAGGATATTTATGTGTCTTGGTAAGAAAAATTTACCCTAACACAGGGGCCAGGGAGATGGCTCAGTGCAATAAGCACATCCTTGGCAAGTGCAAGGGCCTGAGTTCAATCCCTGGTTACACCAAAAAAAAAGAAAAAAGAAAAAAGAAAAAAGAAAGAAAAAGTTACCTAACACAACTGATAAGCACACTGAGTTTCCCAGGGTGGTGGTTACATGCAGCAGTGTAGATACACACTTTAGATTTTTGAAGTTAAATCAAAATTATCCCATTACATTTTTGACAATATTTCTGGATGATACTGGATTTAAAAATCTCTCATCTTGAATAATATTGGATCTAACGTGGTGGTCAATGTTTACTCTTTCAATGTATGCTGGGAAAATTTTTCTAGAAGCCAAACAGTACATCAAAACCGTAAGCAAATTGTTCTGCTCTGAACCAATATTTGGTACTAGATTTGGATGCTCAAAAACAAATCAAAGTAGTAAAAATTAATTATACAGGTCTGTGGAGACAGTGGCTGAGATACGCTGCCAACTTCCACCTCCTCTTCCTATATTAATTGCAAATATTAATAAGAAATATCCTCATCTCTGACAGGACTAAACAAAAAAGGGGATACAAAGGAAGGACCATTTTATATTTGTAAGCACAGAATAGTTAGTTAGGATAGATATGCAACTACTTTCGCTTAATTCTATGAGAAGAAAGATTTGTACTAATAGTGTTTGGACAGGAGACTTTGTCTGCTTCTTATACTATGGATAACCACTAGGAAGATAACAATGTAAAAAGTATTAATTATTGCAATTGTCCTATTAATCAGCTTTGAAACTGTCTCATTGATTTTTGTCTCTCAATAAAATAAAATTAAATTAAAAAAAACAAATATCAAAGTGTGACAATGACAATTCATATCACATTAGTAATCTTTTAAAGCTTTCAGGTACTTCCAGTTAGTTTTTCTCTTGTAAGATATTTAGGTAGATTTTCCTTTCATATCAGTTTAGAAGCATGAAATATTATAAAGTGTAAATGCTTATGTAAGTGGTAACAGAAAAGTTTAAGAACATGTTAACTAAACATGAAGATATCTTACTACTGTCATGTAAGATACATCATGTTTTGTTTTCATTTAACTGTGTTCAAACAAAGAATAAAAAATTTATTCGTAAAATAAATAGATGGTAGATAGATGTTAATTATATTCTCAATTTCAACAAAAAGAATTTAATGAAATGTGTTGGTAAACTACTAAAACATGAATAACTAACCACAAGATTTATATTTCGATATTGTATGTTTAAAAGAGAAAAAATTAGATTAAGAATGAATAGTTAAGGGGCTAGTAAGGTAGCTCAGAGGACTAAAGAACCTGCTGAGGCAAATTTAGGCAAGTACAAGGACCACAGTTCAATCCCCCACACCACATGCCATGCCAGCCCCATCCCCAGGGCAGGCAGGGCATGCCAGAGTCCACGCATAGTGGCACAGGCGTGTAATTCCAGAGCTGGGGAATCTCAAAGCAGGAGGATCACCATGAAGCCAAGCAGCATACTGAAACCCTGCAGCAACAGAATACATAAAACAAAACAAGACAAAAAAATGAATAGATGAGAAAAGGAAAATATGTGTATACACAAAAGAGCTATGCTGCAAGTTCCTCTTAGTTGTTGAAAAGTTTATGCTAATATTGTTTAGATATCTAATGTGTATATACTGTTCTACAAGTAACTACTTTGAAGATGATACTCAATGTACAAATTATTACTATTCTCTTATTAACTTGGTTTGAAATTGAGTTTATTTTCTCTTTCTAAAATAGAAAAAAATGAAATAACAAGGTAGAAAGTATTAATTATTGAATCTTTGATGTAATTCAGGTATAAAAAATAAGATATACAGCTACACTCTATTTACTGATAAGAGACATATGGTATAGTAATGTCTGTAAGTATAATATCATGTATGCACCTTCTATGATACCAAAACATTATGAAAACCGTTTGCAATGTATTAATTTATCAAATCCATCTTGTCAAGGTATCTTAAAACTGCCTTATTGATATTTGCACTTCAATAAAACAAAAATAAAATAAATAAAACAAAACAAAAATAAATAAATAAAATAAAATAGAAAAAAATAGATAGTTGAACACTTCCTTCCTGGTCATTGTTTTGGGAAAAATTCAAAACCTCATAGAAAGTTACTTCATTTTTCTTTCCAAAACATATTGAGAAACAAATGTTTTCTCCTAATTACTCTTTCCATATTTTCCATTGAGGGTAGATACTAAAGAATATATTTCATTCAGGGAAAATGGTAGCAATAATTCCATATCTGCACCTACTTGCACAAGGAAATAAAAGAAAATGATTTGGGAAGATGCAGGAGACACTAATGAAACTGTTCCACGTACATGCAATTCCCATCTCAGATTCCCTAATCCTGGGTCATCGTTACATCCAAAACCTTGTGGTCTTACGTTAATGTAACATTTTCCAGCTGGTCTTTTTTTATATGTATTGACAGCATGAAACATAAATCCATAAAATGCTATAACCACAAAGCATAAAATGCAATGCTAAAGCCATTGCTTAGCTGAGTATTTAATAACACTGTTTAAAGCCATTTTACCTCAACATTGACAAAATAAATCTACTTTAACAAGGTTAGAGAATAGGAGTTATTGCTAGGTGATAGAATTTCATAAGCAGGGTTTGTGTTGTGTCTCTAAGAAAAAAGCAATTGACAAAAAAAATCAAAATTTGTCTCAACTCACTAGTAGTTTTCATAGTATAAATACAAAATCAGACATTTCATTAAAATGAATCAAAGTAGACTAGCAATCAAAAACTGACAGGAGGGCTGGAGAGATAGCTCAGTGGAACATGTGCTTACCTTGTAAACTCAAGGTCCTGAGTTCTATCCCTGATACCACAAGAAAAGAAAAACTTGACACGAACACCTAAAAATAAAACACTTTTGTATTTATCAGAAAGGCACTCAGATGTATCAAAAGCTACACTCACTACATTACTAGAATTTATGACATAAGGGCTAAAATAGAAATACAGGATGCAGCCATATTTTCTGAAGTTGCTGCAATGTTATGATCATAATTAGAAGCTTGAGAAAGGTCTGAAAATTTGGATAACTGGGTTATAATTCAGTCATTCTCAAACCCATTAGCCATGCTTTTGTTGAAAAATATAGTTTATACTATTACCAAATACATAAGAGACACTCACAGGTACTATCATAAATACACATACTTATTACATATAGTATTTTTATTAATTTCATTGAGAAGTAAATAGCAATGGGATAGTTTCAAAACTGATTGATAAGACAGTTTCAATAATTAATACATTGCACATAGTTGTCTTCATAGTTATTCACAGTACAAGATGCAGAGATGATATCCTGTCCAAATGCTATGAGTACAAATTTTCTCTTCATCCTATTAAGTGAAATTAGCTGTATATCTAGCCTAACTATTTTGTGTATACAGATACAAAATGGTCCTTCATTTGTATCCTCTTTTCTGTTTAGTTTTGTCAGAGGCAGATATTCAATTACCATGTAAATATTGTAGATGCATGAATTCAGCAAAATAATCCAATATGGTGAACTCTAACACTGTCTTTTTCTGTGTTTGCTTGGTTTGGTTTATGATGAATCATGACTTAAAATTTCAAACTCATTGATTTGAACTAAGATTATGACTTCCTTAGTTGTAGAAAGCCTGCTTCACAACACTGAACTCAACTGTTGTCTATGTTTAAATAGGAGTGTCAAATTATTTTAGTAAATGACTGACTAAATAGAAAATGTAGTTTGCTTGCATCATATTAAAGTTTTGGGAGTTTGAGAACTACATATTTTATTTTCTCCTTATAGTGTTGCTAGCAAATCAAGATTAGATAAATGGATAGATAGGTAAATGGATATGACAGTTAGATATATAGATGAAAAATTTTGCCAAACAGATCTCACAGCCTTTTTCATTTCTGTATACACTAGAGCTCCTCCATTAACTGATCATAAGGTGAAGTATATCATGAGGAAAAATATGCAATTGGAACCAGGCTGTCTGTATTCAAACCATAGTTATGGCAATTTCTTTATGATCCTTACCTAGTACAACAATGAATTACCACAGATATTTCATTTGCAAAATTAAGATGGTACCATATTCTAATTCATAAGTTAAAAAAACTGGTATGCACATGAAAATATTTAGAGCTCTACTTAATATATAAGAAATGAGGGGAACGACCTGATCGGCCCCCTCTTGTGTCCCTCTCTTGGACAGGAACATTCTTTCCCTCAATAAATCTATTCTGCTTATTAAAACAATGATAATTAAGCATGCCTTACCTGGGACTATTATGTTCAGAGTGACAAATATTGTTTTTCCCTACCATATCCTCAGATGCAAAACCTGAAGGATAGTGATCAATGGTAAAAATATAACTCATCTGAGTAAGTTATAAAAAATTGTTTTTTTATTTTTTTATTGAGAAAAAAAAATCAGTGAGATAGCTTCAAAGCTGATTAATAAGACAGATTCAATAATTAATACATTGTACATTGTAATCTTCTTAGTGGTTTTCCATAGTACAAGAACCAGACAGGATATCATGTCCAAGCACTACTACTACAAAACTTTCTCCTCGTTGAGTTAAGCGAAACTAGCTGTATATCTATCCTAAATACTCTGTGTATACAAATAAAAAATGGCACTTCCTTTCTGGCCCCTTTTTTTTGTTTAGTTCTGTCAAAGATTGGCATTCCACTAGTACATGAATTCAGCAAAATAATCCAACACAGTCCAGCAGTCCACAGTAGTACTGGGTTAAGTTATAGACTTGAGTTCTTCATAGCTAAGTATATTGATGTGGCTTTACTTTATATACCTCTTTTTCATACTTTTCTGCTGGATGGTTAAGACCAAGATAAAGCAAGACCTGTATAACAAAAAATGTAACTTTTATATCTGATAAGGTCAACCCTGTACCACAGTTTGTAGATCCTTTGTCAATGTCAGTCATGTGGATGAGTCACTGCCATTGCTTGATCAATTTGCTCTCTGTGAAAACCTAAGAGAATGTTTTCTCTCCATGTGACTCTCCTTAGGCACAATATACAACACTGATCACAATTCTCTGTGGATCCATAGTCTTGATCAGAAAATTTGGGACACAACTGAGTTACATGGCATTACACTACAGGTTCCCCTATGTTCTGAGTCTTCACTAACCTTGAAAGGCTAGAGTCAACATGTTGGCTGACCTTGCAGCCCTTCCTTTTTCCAATTTTTGATCTGCAAAATTAGGTTGGTAACTCTGCAGAAGAGAAGTTTATTATTACCCTGCAATATATGCAGTTCAGTTTACCCTCACTATCTGTCTAAATATCAAACATTGTAGGCATAACATGGAAAAGGTATTTTCCATCAAGTATTGATATGTGAAACTTTAAGTCCTTACAGAAAATGAAGAAAAAAAATTTTAAAAATAGGAATGAACAATGACATATATTTACACAGAAATTTAGAAATCTAAACATATACAGCATTGTAGCAAGACTGTCCTATGACATTTTTTTCTTCTGTCTTGTTTCTCATTTATTACCCTTTATTTAGGAGGCTGAGGGAGATCCTGCCACTTTTTTTCTTTTTTTTTTTTTTTCCTTCTGGAACCAGGGATTGAACTCAGGCCCTTGTGCTTGCCAGGGAAGCACTTATTCCACTGAGCCATCTCCCCGGCCCTTATTACCCTTTATTTAAAAAAAAATCTTTTATTTGATTTGTAATTCTTGTAATAATTGGTATGTCATGACAAGAAGTACATATTTAGAAGACCAGAATGACAGGCATTCCAAGTGTGACCCTTCTATTACACATTGCTATCTTCAGTGCAGTTGCTTGATTCACAGCTATCAGCATATGTAGTTAGTCAAGGTGAGAATCCTACCAATTAACTGATAGTTTCAAAAACCTGCTGATGTTTCTCAGGTTCATTGCTTTACCTATCTAGCATGTACAAATGTATGGCTTTGCCCCTGTCATGTTTTGTAGCTTTTCTCCTCACCCTCTCTTCTTTGTCCAATCCTCAATTTCTCTCTTTCCTTTTAATTGTGTTATACCTTTCTATTTGTAATTATACTTATACTAGCTGTATAACGAAACTATATGACATTCACACATGTGGGTCTAGTTTATTTTGCTTATAAGTATATTTTCAAGTTGTATACACTTAGATATGAAGGCTTCACATTTATCATTCTGTATAGCTGAGTAATACCCATTGTTTAAAAATACCACAGCTATTTCAACCATTCCTCACATGATGGGCAACTTGCTCGTTACCAAGATTTGGCTATCACAAATTGTGCTGCTATAAACATAGATACACATATGTCACTATGATATGAAGTTTTCAGGTTCTCTGGGAAAATTCCCATTGGGGAATAGCTGGCTTGAATGAGATTGCCAGTTCTAGTTTTCTAAGGAGTATCACACTGATTTCCATAACGGTTGCACCAGTCTACATTCCCATCAGCGTTAGAGAAGGGTTGCCTTTTCCCCACAGCCTCTCCAACACCAATTGTTTGTTGATTTTTTTATGATAGCCATTCTTTCAGGGGTGATGTGATATCTTACTGTTGTTTTATCTTGCATTTAATGGATAGCTAGTGATGTGGAGTATTTTTTCATATATTTATTTACTTATTTAATTTCATCCTCTGAGAAGTGTGTATTCACCTCAGATGCCCATTTCTAGATTGGGTCTTTAAATTTAAGGGCCCAGATGTAGTTCTTTATAAATTTTAGAAACAGACCTTTATCTGAGTGCTTATTAGTTAAATATTTTTCAAAATTAGTGGGTTGTCTTTTCACTTTGTTAGTAATTTCTTTTGACATGCAAAAACTTCTCAATAAGAGTTGGTCCCAGTTGTTAATTCTTTCAGGTGTTTCCATGTGAATACATGTTTGTTCATGAACTCTTTGCCTACCCCTATATCTTCAAGAGTTCCTCCTGCTTTCTCTTCCAGGAGATTGAGTGTTTCTGTTTTAAAGTTTAGACCTTGAATTCATTTTGACTTTAGTTTAGTGCATGGTGATAGATCTTGGTCAAGTTTCAGTTTTCAGCACTTAGAGAGCCAGTTACTTGTTTTATCTTCTTGATTCAGTTTTGGTAATTTATACCTTTCTAGAAATCTGTCCATTTGAGCACCACTTGTCAAGGAGGCTATCTTTCCTCCAGTGAGTATGTTTGGCCCCTTTGTCAAAAATAAGGTGGCTGAATGTGTTTGTAGAGTCTTCTGTGTCTTCTAATTTATTCCACTGATCCTCAGGTTTATTTCTTTGCCAGTTCCATGCTGATTTTATCATTGTAGGCTTGTAGTATAATTTCAAGTCAGGGATTGTAATTCCTCCTGTCTTGTCTTTGTTGGTCAGGATTGCCTTTCCTATTATAGGTCTCTTCTGATTCTAAATAAATTTTAGGAATGATTTCTCTGGCTATGTGAGGTATGCTGGTGATAATTTGATAGGGATTGCATTAAATCTGTACAGCAATTTTGGGAGTATGGCCATCTTCAAGATGTTGGTTGCTCCTATCCAGGAGCAGGGAATGTCTTTCGATTTTCTGAAATCTTCTACAATCTGTTTTTTAAGAGTACAGTAATTTTCCTTGAAAAGATCTTCAACTTCATTAGTTTCATTAATTCTAAGGAATTTTGTTTTCCTCTGTGCTATTGTAAAAGTTATTGTTTCTCTAATTTCCTCATCAGTGTGTTTGTTATCTGTGTAGAGGAATGCTACTGACTTTTCAGGATTGACTTTGTATCCTGCAATTTTACTGAACTTGTGTAACAATTCTAGTGGCTTCTTGGTGGAGTTTTTGGCTCTTCCAAGTAAAGCATCATGTCATCTGCAAATAGTGATAATTTAACTTCTTCTTTACCTATTCTTCTTCCTTTTATTTGTCTCTCTTGTCTAACAACTCTAGCTAATGATTCCAGAACTATATGAAATAGGAGGCGTGACAGAAGACATCCTTGTCTAGTACCAGATCTAAATGTAAAAGACTTTAGGTTTTGCCCATTTAGAATTATATTAGCCACTGGGTTGTCATAGATGGCTTTTATCAGATTGAAGTAGAAGCCTTCTATTCCTATTTTCTTTAGGACTTTGAACATGAATCAGTGTTGTACCTTGTCAAAAGCTTTCTCTGCATCAATTGAGATGATCTTGTGGTTTTCAGAATTCAGTCTATTAATATAATGTATTACATTTATAGATTTTCGAATATTTAATCATATTTGCATCCCTGGGATGAATCCTACCTGGACATGGTATATGATCTTTTTGATGATTTGCTGTATTCTATTTGCTAGGATTTTAGGGAGGATTTTTGCATCTATATTCACGAGGGAGATTGGCCTGTAGTTCTCCATTTTAGTTGTATCTTTCCCTGATTTTGGTATTAGTATAACATTTGCCTCCAGGAATGATTTTGAGAGAATTGTTTCCTTTCAATTTCATTGAAGAATTTGTGGAGTGTAGGGGTTATATCTTCTGTAACTTTCTTGTAGAATTCAACTTTGAATCCATCAGGATCTGGACTTTTTTTTTGTCAGCAAACTTTTTATCACATTTTTGTATTTTATTGTCTGTTTTGGGGTTATTGAGAGTTGTTTTATCTTCTTGATTCAGTTTTGGTAATTTGTTCCTTTCTAGAAATCTGTCTATTTCTTCTGTGTCTTCTATTCTGTGAGTGTAAAGATTCTCAAAGTAGGTACTGATAGTCTTCTGAATTTACACTGAGTCTGTGGTGATTACACCCATTTCATTCCTTATTTCTTCTATTTGAATTTTTTCTTTCCTCTTTTTGATGGGGTTACCTAGGGGCTTATCAATTTTATTCAGTCTTTCAAAGAACCAGCCTTTTGATTCATTGATTCTTTGAACTATTTTCTTGGTTTCAATTTATTTAATTTCTGCTCTAATCTTTATGATTTCTTCCCATTTGGGGGCTCTGGGTTTGGTTTTCTCTTCCTTTTCTAGATGTCGGAGGTGCAATATTAGGGTGTTTATTTATTCCCATTGTTTTCCTAATGTGTGAGTTCACGACTTTCTCTCTGAGAACTGCTTTCATTACATTCCATAAATGCCAACAATTTGTGGTTGAATTTTCATTGAATTGTAGATATTTTTGAATTTCTTGTCTAATTTCATCTGTTACCCATTGATTAATGAGTAGGGTGTTGCTTAATTTCATATATTTAAGGAATGGTTCTGATTTCTTTTGTCATTTATTTCCAGTTTCATTGCAATGTGTTCAGTTAATTGGGACCACATGGTATAATTTCTGTTTTCTTGCATATACTTAAACATGACCTATAGACTAGTATGTGGTCTATTTTAGAAAATGACCCATCTGCAGCTGAAAAAATTGTGTATTCAGCTGTGGTTGCGTGGAACACTCTGTATATGTCCACCAAGTCCATTTGTTCCAGGCTCTGGTTCAGTTCTGCTACTGCTTTGCTAATTTCTTGTCTGGTTGACCCATCTTTTCGAGATCAGGGAGTGTTAAGTTCTCCTGTTGAGACTGTGGAATTGGATATTAGATTATTCATGTTCATTAAGATTTGTCCTACACAGTAGGTGCTCCTGTGTTTGGTGCATACATATTTATGAGTGTTACCTCTTCTTCTTGAATTTTTCCCCTAACTAGTGTATAGTGGCCTTCTTCATTTTGTTTGATCATTCTTAGTTTGAAGTTGTTACTGACTGAGAACAGGATTGCTACCCCTGCTTTTTTCTGATTCTGATTCTGGGGCATCAAGCATTGTTTTCTATCCTTTGGCTTTCAGCCTATGAATTTCTTTATGAGTTAAGTGTGTTTCTTGTATGCAGCATATTGTTGGATATTGTTTCCTAATCCACTGTGCTAGTCTATTTCTCTTAATTGTTGAATTGAGTCCATTTACATTGAGGTTTATAATCGAGATGTGTTGACTTACAATTGACATGTTATTTATCTGCTGTTCCTTATTCTTTTTTCTCCTGTGTTTATTGTTTGCCCTTTTGGGGGCTTCCTTCTTTTTTCATTGATAAAGTTCTGATCATTTTGTTCCCTTTCTAGAACATCCTTCAGTAGTCTGTGTAGGATTGACTTTGTCAACATGAAATTCTTTTGCTGTTGTTTGTCATGGAAGTATTTCTCCATCAAACTTGAAAGATAGTTTTGCAGGATGTAGTAGTCTGGGCTGGAATTTGTTTTCATAGAGGACTTGAAGAAGTCTGCTCTATGCTCTTCTTTCCTTAATGGTTTGTGCAGAGAAGTCAGCCATAGTTCTGATGGGTTTTCCTTTGAATGTGATCTGCTTCTTTTCTCTAGTGACTTTCATTATACTATTCTTGTGCTGGATTTCTTGGATCTTGACTATTACATGTCTTGCTGTGTTTTTAATTAGGTCTAAGTCATTTGACATTCTGTATGCTTCAGTTACCTGAATGTCAGATTGTTTCCTTATATTTGGGGAGTTTTCCACTATTATTTGTGCCTGCATTCTTTTTATGTCATTTGTATTGACTACATCTTTCTCTTTGATGCCTATTAGTCTCACATTGTTCATCTTTGCATCATTTTTCAGATGATGGATTATTTTTTCTTGCATCATAGTTGTTTGTAAGAGATCTTTTCTTACCTTTTCACTAGCTACACAAGCATCTTTAAGATCTGAAACTGTCTTCACTTTCACTCAGTGTTGTAGGCTTGTGATTGAGATTTTAAGTTCTTTTACATATCTTTGACTCTGTTTTATGCAATCTATTTCTTTCCTATATTGCTCATTCAAGGAATTCATCATTTTTCTAATCTTCTCTATCTTTTTATCAATGTCTTCTTTATTAATATTTATTAATTCTTTTTCTGCAAAGATTTTTCAGATTGCCTTTCCTCCATATGTTTCTGCATTTGTTCTTTACTTCAGATGTAATGAATTCAGAGATTTGTTTTTTATTTCATTAATAAATTCTGCTCTGAGTTCCTCTATACCTTTCTGCTATTGCTTATTTACTTCTGACGCTATTAATTCATATATTTCAGCTGAGCTAGTGTCCTCTGCACTAGTTCTGGGTGAGCACAAGGCCAGAAATTACATTTTGGTCCTTGTTTTTATCATTTTATTTAGTACTACCTCTGACTTTTGGTGTACAGCTTTGCTGCGGTTATAACCTTAGTACCTAATGAAATTAAGGTATCTATGTACCAAATTGTAGTTCACGTAGTTGTGCCTGTTGTTGGCCTGGCTCCTGTGCTCAGCTCCTTACTGTTGCTGTGATTGGATGTAAGCCTGTTGTACCCCTTTGGCAAGATGTTCTGCTCCTGGATTAGCTGCGTGATTTTTACCCTATTCTCACTGCAAAGATTATAGCTGCAGAATTTCACCCCAGGCCTGTGTGCCAGGCCTAGGCTGTGTCTGAGGTGTATGGCGGGGGAGTGGCAGGACAGTGCACAAGCTCTTCCACACGGTCGCTGGGCCTAGGCTTTGGCTGGTCTACAAGGCTCTCAAGAGGGTGATGGATGTTCTCTTTCACAAGGCAGGCTGTGCTGAGTCTGGAGGGGTGGGGCAGGTACATGGAAAAGCCTCTCTAGCATGACGGGCCTGGAAGATAGTGCAGAAGCTCTCCCACATACTCACAGGGCCTGGGGTGGGGTAGATCTGGAGTGGTCTATGGAGTCTTACAATAAAGAAAATTCTGACTCACTGAATTAATAAAGAACCTCTATCACACAAAGCCCTTCCTCACTGAGAAGGAATCTTCATTAGCTCTAGTGTCAACCTGACAGTATGACCAGCAGAACTTTATAAAGAAGTCTGTTATCATCACTGTTGTATAGCTGGTGGGCTCAACTATCATGGGCCTTTAATCTAGGCCTACATCCATCAGGATAAGTCATTACTTTGATCACAAGAGGTAAGGTTATGATTTCCCATGATCCTAGCCAGGGAAGTTCTGTTTGGTGAGACAGTAGCTCTGGTCTTTTAGGTGAGGAGGTTTATGGCTTTCGCTCAAGCAATGACTGTGGCCATTTTCCTACATTAAATAAATCACCTGAGGCTAAAAATAACACAAAAGAGGTAGATTATAGAGAAGCAATGACCAACCCCAAACTCCTTTATTTATTTGTTTGTTTACTTATTTATTTATTTGTAGTTTAGGGAAGGGTCTACGGGGTGTTCAGAGTCTCACTACTAGATCAGACTTGTAGTGATCCGCCTCTTCACAGCCTCCCAAGAGCTGGGGATCACAGGCACACACCAACACACCCAGTCTCAATGGCTGTCTCAGCATGACCCAGGGGCAAGGCCAGCATGGCAGGCCCAGGGATCAAACCCCCAACCCCTGTGCCTGTTTGCAGTGTTTTAATATGCTGAGTTATTTAGCCAGCCCTCCAAACCCCCTTATTTATTACAAAGTTCCAACACTGCAATTCAACCTGTATACTGAAGTTTTCATTTAGAAAAAATAACTCAAATATTAACATCTTTTTTTCTTTAAAATAAGTAAAACATGTGTGATAGTTTTGCCAGTGCTGTTCAGAAGATCCTGGCAAATAGAAGTACTCAGTCCTGAAGTGCTCTACCTTGAACATTTCAATTACGTGAGTCAATCTGAGTTCAATTTCCTGATGGCCTGAGCTCCAGGCATCTGATAAGGGATTCACCTAAATGTCTCACATGGTTTCAGTCAAGTTCTCTTTTCCTAGTGCATTGATTTCATTTAAATATTTATGAAATTTCCTTTAAACAATAAATACTATAAGGATATCAAAAATAACATACCTATAATGAATCCTTAACACTGCTAAGAACTTTGAAAGCTGTATTTCACTGAATTTCATAAAAATTCAGTGACATGAAAATTGTAACTACTTTCTATTTCAGATAAAAAATGAAGCTATTAGAGATTAATAAATTTTCACTTAGGTCATAGAGTTTTTAGATAAAGATCTGGGATTCAAACAGCATTTTATTCAGTCCTTTAAAAAGTTCTAAACCATTATACTTTACTGTTAAAACCTAATTATGTGTCAGGTGCTGTGCTAGGCAAGTGCTAGAAGAACAGCTCATTCCAAACCAATTTTAGGATCAGGTAAGATCCAAGTCAGATAAATAAATAATTAGGTAATTGAATTGGTATTACATGGAAGCACATGTTTTTGTTAATCAGTGCAGTACAAAATATGTCCATTTCCTGATGCTGGCTTATGGTGTTCAGACTATGGTAAATTTTAGCTCCTCAGATAGTCAAATTGTTAGCTGTCAAAATGCGTAGGCCAAAGATTTTTATGTTTAGATGTTTCAGACTAATTATGCAGCACTTCATCTCCTATAGTTAAATAACTAGAAAACTAAAAAACTAAATTGTTCCAAATTTTTTTGTTGCTGAATAAGAACCTATTGAGAATGAGAGAAAGGTAATGAAGGAAATATGTTATGTAATGGTTCCCCTGTTCTGGGCGGAAACAGAAGCCAAAAGTGAAGGTCAGGAAACCAAGATCAGAATGCAAGGAGGCTCAGGCAAGTGAATCAAGCATTTCTATGAGGGGTGGGGGGTGGCGATGCAGCTTCATAAAAATAAGGAACAATGGTAGAAAATGAGCTTAGGAAATTTACAGGGAGACCTTTTTAAATATTTGCAAATATTAACTCAAGCACGTTTGGGGGTGTAGCACCAAGCACTGGCTTATGCAGTTCAGTTGGCTGCCAAAGTGGGTCTGATACGAGGTGGACAGAAAAGAACTGCAGCTGATGAACAGACCAAAGTCCTGCAGGTGTGAGCGGCCCTGAATGTACAGGACAGGAGCAGGGAGAGGCAGATCCGGGGCCGAGCAAGCAAATCACTGGCCTATCTGCTGCCTTTGATTTTCTTTCCTCATTGGCAGCCTACATTTTTTTAATGGTTTATGTTTGAATAAATCAGAACCACCTAAATATTTGTTTTAGTTAGCTCAAAGCTGAAGCATGGATCTTAATGCCATCTACCAGTTTCCTTCCTATCTGTATTAGTGTTTAGGAATAAACTGGACAGAGTGTGCTTAAGTTATACCATGGCCAAGCTACAAGCCTTCCAACCTTCAGCATATTGTAAAGGGTGTTCCAGGAAGAATCATTCAGCACAGAAATTCGGCAATTCAAGAAGTATAATAGGGAAAACATCAAAAAGCTAAACAAGGAGCAGAGTAGTATGCTGAATAATTTCCTGACTTCATACAGAAAATGGAAAAACAAGCCAGAGTTCAGACACCAGAGGAGTTTGTTGCAGAAACAGACTATAGGGTCCATACCTAATAAAATTTCAAAACAGGAATGAAACGGTCAAATGAACCTTCTAGAAATGCAGCCATCTGCCAAAATAAACTTCAAAGCTTTTTATAGGGAGAAAAAAAATTCAGACATTCAATAATATCTTGTTCAATAAACTATCACAAATTAATAGATATGTCAAGATAAATGAAAGTGACACACAACCAAGAGAAATAACAGTCAATTGACCAAGAAGTGAGAAAAATGATAGAACTCTTTGAAAACCATGTAACAGCATCGCCTGTAACCAAATTCAGATATTCAAATAAAATATAAACATGGTAAAGATGTAAGAGGAAAAGTCGAGAACTTTTAGATATAAAAATAAAAATATTTGAAGTACAAGGAAAGTAATGACAAGACTACAAAATACAAATTTGAGTGATATTAAAGACATAGTATAAGGGCAAGCGAGATGGCTCAATAGAATAAGTGCTTCCCTGGCAAGCATAAGGGTCTGAGTTCAATCCCCGCTTCTGTAAAAAAAATTAAATAAATAAAAAAATAAAGACATAGTATAAGAAAATGTTGATAAGGAAAGAAAGAAAAGATGACTGAAATAAAATAAGCAGTCAAAAGACTTGTGAAACAATAACAAATAATCAAAAAAACTTTCATTGGTGTTCCATAAAACAGATAAAAGAAAGAAGGGAAAAGCAAGCTGCAAAGGAGGCAATAAATAATGAACAATGACCACTTCAGCGTGATCACATAGCTATCATTTTCAAAATTTGACAGTAAGAAGTGTACATGCAGAGAAACACACGCAGACTCACACATATGTCCAAGAGCTCTCACATGTTTAAATTTTGTGTTGCTGACACCTAAAGATGACTGTTTGCTTTGGATTGCAAGTCATAGAGGCTGAAGTCCATAATTAGCACAGTTTATCGAGGTCCCAGTCCATAATCGGTTGCCTCCAAGGAAAGCAGTATCACAGGACAAGCAGAGGATGGGAGAAGACAAAATTCAGCAACAGGTATCTGTGACAACCCTGTCCTGTCCCCTATTGCCTGCTCAGGCTACTGGCCTGAGGGTGGTAGGTTTACATGCAAGGAGGAACACCCTTAATCCTAGATAGCACCAGCTGCCTCTGCAAAGTCCCAAAGACCACCTGTGGCTTGGGGGAGACACCTAGATACAAGCTGTAACAACCTTCAAGAGTCTCAAGCGGGAAAATTTCAAACACAGAAATAAAAAGTACGAGACAAGTCAGAATCTAATTACACCAAACCAATTATTATTTTAAAAAATCTATTAATGCTAATCAGAAGAAGTAGCTAATTATATAGTACAGAAAAATGAAGTTCAAAACAATCACATATTTCCTTGTGAATTCTAAACAAAAGAGAACTAGAGTTCTTGTATTAATATCTGTCTAAGGTGACAAAGCAAGCAGATCATCAAACTCAAATATACATTTTATAAATAATGCATAAAATTATACAAGGATATAACAACAGTGGTAAAGAACTATATATCTTAAAATATAGCATCAAAATACATAAAGTAGGGTTGGTCGGATAGCTCAGTGAACTAAAGTGCCTGCTAAAGTGGCCAGGGTTCGATCCCCTGCCTGCAGTCCCAGCCCCACACAGAGCACACTGAGATGGCAATTGAGAAAGGTCTTCAATCCCAGTGCTTGGGAGGCTGAAAACAGGAGGATCACTCCGAGTATGATCTATGTAGTGAGACCATGCAGACCCTATAGTAAATACATAAGAAATACATAAAGTAAGTATTAAGTCTATAAAATGAAACAAGTATGGAATTTTTGATATTTCAATACTCTTCTCTCAAAAATAAGTGAATGAACAGAAATAAAATGAATAAGGGAAAAAATTTAAATATTTGAACAAATTTGACCTAACTGACAACTATAGAGCTTCTCATTGTTCACATAGGCTCATAAAAGGTCACCAACAAAGACCATGTTAGGGATTATTAAACAAGGCCTAATAAATACAAAAGTATACAAATATAGTGTTCTATGCTTATAATAGAATTGAACTATGAGGCAGTCACAGAAATGTATTGAGAAAATCCTCCAATATTTAAAACTAGACACTGCATTTGTCAATCACATACAAGTCAAAGGGGAAACAAAAGCAAAATTATAACATTTTTTAAAGCTAATTAACATAAAAATTACAACCTATCCAAGTCGTACAGTATAGCTACAGCAGTGCTAAGAGGAAATACATACATATATATGTACATATAGATAGATAGATAGAGAGAGAGAGAGAGAGAGAGAGAGAGAGAAATGCCATGTAAAAGTAATTATCTAAGCTTTTACCTTCATGATTTGTAAATTGAGACCAAAATAAGTACTGAAGTGGAAGTGATAGACAAAATGGAATAAATGCAATAGAAAACTTAAAAAGGAATACAGGAAATCACTGAAATGAGCAAAGAAAAATTACAAAGAACATAACTTCATCTGAGGCAACTTGTCCGTATCAAAAGTGAAAAACAAATGGATATAAAAAAGTTAATTAGAAAAATTTTCAGTAATATTATATAATTAAGTTATAAAAATTACAATACATGGACAAATCCTATAAAAGACAAATTTCCTTAACAAGTCAAAGAAGAAATAAAAATAAGAATATTTCTATCTATTAAATAGAACTGATAATAAAAAGAAACACTTCCCATGTGGAAGACTCTAGTCATGTATGCACCTTTCCACATCAATATGCTCAAAATTTAAAGGAAGAAAAATGTCTCATTCAGACACTAAGCTGATCACTTCCAATTTTTTTTTTTTTTTTGAATCAGAGGTTGAATTCAGGCCCTTATGCTTGCCAGGGAAGCGCTTATTCTACTGAGCCATCTCCCCTGCCCCTTCCCAATTAATTTTACAATGAGAGTTGTAAATTTTACAACTCAGAGTTGCCCTGACATCTAAACATTTGTTTCAAGAAAACTATAAATTAATAACCTTCATGAAAAACAAGTTATTAAAACATTAGCAAATTACATCTAGCAATATATAAAATCCTAACATGCAGAAATTTGATTTATTGGACCAACCAGATAGCTCAGCAGATTAGAGTGCTTGCTTAGGTAGATGCAGGGAACAGGGGTTAGATCCCTGGCATTCAGTGCCCGGCCCACCCCTGGGGTGTGGCTCTGTAACCTCAGCACTTGGGAGGCTGAAAACAGGAGGATCACTAAGAGTCCAATTTATGTAGTAACACCTACTGTAGCCCTGTGTTAAATACATTTAAAAAAAGAAAAGAAAAATTTTGATCTATTCCAGGAAACAAGGTTTGTTTGTATTTTAAGGAATCAACCTAGTGCCTGTTTACTAATAAAAGAAAGAAAATCCATTCTGATTACTAAATACATATAGAAAAAGCAATTCCAGTTTATGCAAAGAATTGTCAAGAATTGAAAAAAAAGGAAGGGCTGGCCAAATAGGTTAGTGGATTAAAATGCCTGCTTAGGCAGACTCAGGGGCCAGGGGTTCGATCTCCGGCCTTGCCATGTGGTCCTGCTCCAAGGGCACACTGAGACTGCAATTGAGACTGAGCATTGTGACACATGCCTGTAATCTCAGCTCTTGGGAGGCTGAAAACAGGAAAATCACTATGAGTCTGATCTATGTAATGAGACCCTGTAGACCCTGTCCGAAAGAAAGAGAAAAAAAAAAAAAAAGGAAAGGGAGAGAGAGAGAGAGAGAGAGAGAGAAAGAGAGAGAGAGAGAGAAAGAAAGAGAGAGAATGAATAAGAAAATTTGTCAGTCTGTCAAGGGAATCAGCACCTGCAAACTTTACCTTAGGCCCACCACATAGAAGAGCTTGTTTGTTTCCTGAAAAAGTTGCTAATAACTAGAGATTCAAAAAGTCATACAGTGGCTGTTCCCCTTAAGATTTACCCTTGGGTCCAGCTATAAAGAGAACTATCATATGTCCTCTCCATGCTGAATTTTAAAACAATAAATCATGCACAAGTCTCTTCACAGATACACACTAGGTTCTCTGGCATGAATTTGCCTGCCTATCCACTCCCGCAATTACATAGGACCAAGCTACATCTCAACAAGGGGCTAGGTGTGGACAAAGATGCCCAGTGCCATTTTGAAAAACATTCTGGGCAGATGCATGATTTTTTTCTAGTCCTCCCCCTCTACTTGGAATGTGAGGAAAAGGAAACATCTTTTTTTTTTTTTTTTTTTTTTGTCTTTTTTCTTTCTTTTTTATGTTTGAGACAACACCATGGCATTTTCTTTCCTATGGTTTTATTAAATAACTACCTTCTACATATCTGTTCTTAAATATCTTTAAGTATGGCTATGAGTAGTCAGAGGAGTAGTTTGCCCAAATCTTATTAATCTTACATAGATGCAGTGTAAGTAACAGTTCTAGTTTCTTGTCATCTACTGTCTTCAGGCTCAAGTCATTGAAGAAATGGGTAGGCGGAGAGAAGTTCTATCTGACATTCTGTGGCATGTTTTCCATTCTTGCCATTGCAAGGCTGATAACAGTGAAGGCTGATTCCTATCCTGCCAGGAGAAAATGGGCAATTAGGAAATACAGGCCAATAAACCAATCTTCCTGACACCACGGAGTTAATAGGAGTAATAGGGCCATTTCCTGAACAGAATGTTCACCGTCTTATCAGAAAGTAAGCGAGGGGACACACTAGAGAAAAAAACAGCATGAAGTCACAGTAGAGAATAGAACTGTGAAGGACAATATTCATCGCTGCTCACATTATTTGTTTTACATAATGTTAACTAGGTGTGGGTTTTTTTTGTCTTTTTGAGACAGAGTCTCACTATGCAGTTCAGGCTGGCCTTAAGCTCATTTTGTAGCTCAGGCAGATCTCAAACTCACAACAATCCTCCTGCCTCAGTCTCCCAAGTGCTGGGATTACAGGCATGTGCCACCACGCCCAGCTAGCTGTGCTATTTAATGCAGTGCCTTTGTAATTGCTCAGGCTCTGATTTCTGCTTCCACCAACTATCAGTATCTGATTTACCAGTAGAAATTAAATATAAATGTAGTTTTAAAGACCTTATGGTTCTCCATGGCCCGCTGAACTTGTTTGAAGGGTGCAGGTATCGTCCAAATCACAGGATTACATGTACACCAATGTACACCTTTGTGTGTGCATTGTATTCATGCAGAGCTGCATAATGAGTGTGACATTTCAGGGGGCCTACCAGTTCTAAACACATCTAAGTCTCCACAAGCAATTATAAAAATTAGAAGTTGCTGTTTCTATACTTTTTTCAAGTTAAGGAATATAATTAGTCAGTTAAATGTAACTAAATATCTGTGGCTTTGTATCAAGTCTGCATGAAGCAGAAATGAGTTGGAGCCAATAACCCTCTCTTGCCAAAAGAAGAGATCACATTTTCTGGTTTCTTATTTTTCTCCTTCCTTCTCCTCTTCCTCCAGTCTGGTAGTGATTGAAATATTAAGCCACTGACCTTATTCTCCCAATGTGCATGTGAGGCTTAGAATGTGATGATGTGTTGCTTTACTGACACTAATATTAAGATTTCAAATCAATAATAAGGGAAATGATTTCCAAAAAAGAAAGAGTCCAAAAAAACAGTCACTGGACAATGCCCTTCTGAGAATTAACCATGAATCAATGCTAGATTAAAAGGTGTGAGCTTCACTCAACAAACCACAGGGCTCACACACATGCATACATTTGGCTTGCACTAAATAGACAGTGGTTTTCCAGGATGAGCAAGATAGCTCAGCCAACTAAGCCGCCTGCTTAGGCAAACTCCAGCTCCACCCCCTGGGAACACTGAGCCAGCAATGGAGTCTAGGTGTGGTGGCACATACCTATAATCCAAGCTCTGGGTAGGCTGAAAACAAGAGGATCACTATGAGTCCAAGATGCATAGTAAGACTTTATACAAAAAATACATTTAATAATAATAATAAAATATACATAAAATAAACAATAGTTTTCCAATTTATATATTACCAAAAATTTAAAAAGTCAATAAAGTATAAATCTGATACTTCTTTTTTGAGTGGCAAAAGGCTCAAAAGGTCAAAAGAGAACATTGTAAAAGATACATTTTTATCTTTTTATTATGTACCACATTCTACATGAATCACTATATTTTATACTAATTCTTTTTAACAAATATTTCTCTACCTCACACAGAGTATTTTTTCTATGCATTTTACACACATTAATTCACTTAATTCTTAATAACTATCTTAAAAGGACTTAGTAGGTATTGTTCAGTGGGAAAACTAAGAAAGTGAGAAAGTATGGTAGAGATGGAATTGAATTTATAGTTCTCCCTGCTTGTGCAGCTTACTTTTATCTTAAGAGAAAGTAAAAGAAGTCCCATGACTTATTTTTGTTTTTGTTATCAATGCTCATTTGTTATCTGTTCTACAGTAACTGCAGCAATAGAGATAAACTCCCTATCTGCTGGCAAGGGGAGGGCTTGAGCCCTTTGCAGGCTTGAGCCCCAGCCACACTTGTGATCCAAATGAGGATTATAGCAAAAAAAAAAAAAACTCTAGGGACAGAAAAAGTCCACCATTTTCCAGCACTGAGCAAATGATTGACACCTCGTGAGTGCCAAATTTCTTACATAAATAAATAAATGATTATCAAATTGAAAAATCATCCACCAGTAGAGAACTGAATTTAGGGAAAAAGAGCTTAGGGAAAAAGACCAAAGATCACATCTGTTCTGAGCTTGCAGAAAGGCAAATCCAGAAGTGCTTTACAGAGAGAATGACAATTTGATCTAAGACTCAAGTAATAAAAGATACAAACAAGGAGACAAAAATCAGATGAGCATTTTAGTATTTAAAATAGTAAGTTTTCATTACTGAATCATGCCTTGACTGTTTATTCCTGATTAGCAGACTATATCCAAAGCATGATTCAAAATAACAGTTTACTATTGCTCTCATGGTTGCTGAGGTTGACAAGTGAGCTGGAATATGCTTTTGCTCCAGATCTTGTCATCTTGACATTCAATAGGCAGATCGTTCCAGGGGACGCAGATTGTATCTGGCACTTTAGGACAAATAATACAAACACAAACTCAGCTCAGAAGGTGGGGCCAAGACTACACCTTGATGGCCTGGCTTCTTGTATGGCAGCTCAGGGGTCCCCAGGTGACCAAAGAGGAAGCTAACGCGCTTCTTACCCCAGACTTAGAATGTTCAACTCTCACTTCCTCTAATATCCCACTGGAGGAATAAGTCTCTCAGGTTGACCCTGTGTGAGCAGAATTAGACTCCCAACTTCACTGAATCACAGCTACCTTTAATCTACTAGCCTTTCAACCACGCCTGGGATGTAACCCACCAAGATGCTACCTGTGCTAACGCTTCTCATCAGTGCTGAAGTCCTTAATACTATCCTTACGAACAACCATACAAACTGAAACCACAGCTGCAGACATGAGAGGAACGACCCTACCTCTTCACTTTGATGGGTCAAGCATTTGGTAGAGATTGTAATTAACATACCAGTGAAAACAAACTAAAGGCCTCGATGACAGATCCTGTTTCCCAGCCAACTTGTGGATAAGGAATCCTCTGGATTCACCGCTTACCACAAAGCCCAAATGCAAAAGGAATAATTTGATATGCACAAGAAAGACTGCTGGATTAGTATTTTTCTCCTGTTGCTAGAAATCTTGTTAGTGGAAACACACTGTTCTACTTACGAGAGAAAAAGTCTCCGAAGCATCCCATCCTCTGTACCCCCCTCATCCTTTCATACTACTTCCAAGTAAACCCCACTAAATTGAAGCCATATTTGTAGAACACTAAGGGAAATATCTCAGGAGTGGTAGGCTTTTTTTCTTGTATATGTGCAGGATGCTCTAGTGAGGGTTCACTTCATTTGCCATTGTGGGGCGACTGGTAATGTAATGCATTTCCCTGACAGAATACATCCGTGGGCAGATCGGATCTGGGAAATGAGCTCGTTGGGCACAGGCTTGTGTGGAATTGTAACAGTGTGTGTTCACTGACCCCAAGTTGCAGGAATGTTTCATTCCAAGACTCCAGAATGGAAACTGATAGTCTCTGCTTTCATTGCTTAAACAGCACATTACTGTGAAGGATTTTATTTTAAATTAACTTGAGTGGTAGCACAACTTCTCACAAAAGGAAAGTTCAATCAAATGCTCCATATTTTGCCAGTAGCACATTGGGTAAGTAAAAACAAATTCTTCATGAACTTATAGACAAGGACACCAACTCCTGAACTTAAGATGAAATAACGATGATTGTTCCTTCTCCTCCTCCTCCTCCTCCTCCTCCTCCTCCTCTTCCTCCTCCTCCTTTTCCTTTTCCTTTTCCTTCTTCTATGTGCTTGCATGGAACTATCAAATCCTCTCACTTGTTTGAAAATTTTCTGATCTTTGGGAAAAGACCTGAAATCTTAAATTTGGTTTGAAATAGAGTTAACATTTAAAGATTGGTGCCTAAAGCTGAGGTCTCTTCATTGTAATTTTCCTTGGCCAATATTACCTTCCACCAAAGCAGACTAGCAAATAGGAAGCCAGAAGCTGGCCAGCCTGTAGCTGACCTTTTTGGCAGATGCTTGTAAATGGACAGAATTGCCTTTTCCAGCCCAAACTGCGTAATGTTGGTTAAGGTTATTTCCCATCCAAATCCTTAGACAGACTGCGGTTTGTGCTGCTGGGCATTGGTAACAGAATACACAGCGTCCAGGTCACAGACTAAACCCAGCTGGATCAGCAGTGACCCTTTTAATCTTGGGATGAAAGCTTGATACATTAGGGAAGCGAGTTGATCTGATCAGTAAGATTTTTCTTTGCTCACTAAAACTTAAATTATGTTGTGGACAACCACTTGGCATGGCAAGCAGAGGAAATAAAAAGTAATATGTCAAGCCTAACTTGGCCAAAAAATGAACTGGCTTCATAGTACAAATCTGTCTCAGGCAGTGACATCACAAGGTAAATCCACCCCTAGCAGTGCAATGATGAACTCTAGACAGCAAGTAGAAAGTACACATGAGGATATTGCCCCTGAATGATTTTACCTATACCATTAACTTCACACAAGTAAGAACCTTGAAAGAGAAATCTCCTGGCAGTGCAGGAACCAATGTTTATGCACAGAATATCCTGTGCTTATTTTGAGAAATATGGTGGCAGGATTCCTGGAGCTGTGTTGACTGATCTCCTGCAAAGAAGAAACGGAAAGTGAGCTTCCATAAGCAGACAGGCCTGTGGCCTGCAGAGCAATTCTCGAGAGAATGTTTTGGATCTCTGAATCCCCACACGATGAAGAGGAAAAAGTCCACTGCACTAGTGCTCTGGAGAAGCCAAGGGACTCTGTGATCAGGGTGTCTCCCAGACAACTGGAACCAAAAGCATAGCCTGAAGTGAAAGCAGCAGAGATGCTGTAGGTGAGCTGACTTGTATGGGAGGGTTATTTCTGCAATGTCCGGCTGTGAAGGCATGGGAAGTCATTTAATCCACCTGAGTCCATGCTGCTGCAGTAATGCTTTCAATGCTGTAGGAAGGCTTAATGAAATTGTGTGCAAAGCATTTAGCATGGCACCTGGAGCCTCGTAGTGATCCGGAATTCCAGTCTCTAGGACTCCTTGTGTTTTCTGTGACAGTATCGTTTTGCGGAGACAGAACCTGGTTTGTGTACTAGATTTACTACTTTGTATGTGCATGAATATCAAGAAATTTCTTTCCCTCACTGAACTCAAGTTTCTTCATCTTTATAATAGGGAAAACAGTAATTATGCTACAGAAATTATTAGATGATGAAGTCTTTGAGAGGTCACAATGTCTATGAGAGTGTTACTAAACATTTAATAGTGTCCAATTATGTTCATATCTTTCCACACTTTCCACAGACTAGAACATAGATGTAGCAGAAGATTTTGAAATGGTTCTTTGTATCTTTCAAGGGGAAGTAGACACAGACAATGGGGTTTATCATTAAGACAAAAACATGACAGCAGAAAATGTGACGAAATCTGAGAGCACTATTTTTGTTTTCTTTGTTTTTGGCAGAACCAGGGATAGAGCTCAGTCCCTTACACTTGCCAGGCAAGTGATTATTCTACTGAGTGATCTCCCTGGTCCATCTGAGAATACTTCTTATCCTCTGGAACATCCTGCATTCGCACAGGAAACTCACAAGGAAATCAGAACGAGATAGACACAGTCCCAAGAAAAATTCCCAACATAAACAATGGAACGTGGAATTGAAAACTCCCCCCCCAAAAAAAAAAAGAATCAAAACAAGGGACCCTTGACTTGCTATATTTGGCTGGGTGAGGTATGCTGAGGCTTTAGTGTCTGCTGTTGAGATGAGAGCCAGACACAAGCTTACTTTTCCAGGCTCTTTCTTTAATGATCTCCAGCTTTCTTTAATGTTTCAGTATTTTTCATATTTTCTTTTTTGAAACATTTCAGGTCCCTTTGCATATTTTATTTTGCTTTATTTTTATTTTATGTATTTATTTTTGTATTTTAGGGAAGGGTCTACAGGATGTTTAGGGGCTCACTACTAGATTGGACTTGTGGCAGTCTGCCTGTCTACAGTCTCCCAAGAGCTGGGATTACAGGTGTGTGCCACCACGCCCAACCTCAATTCCCATCTCAGCATGTCCTGGGGGGCGGGCCCAGGGATTGAATCATGGGCCCCAGCGTCAGCTTGCAGGCACTTTAATCTGCTGAGTTATTTGGTCTGCCCCATGCATATTTTATTTTAAAGATAGATAGCATGGCAGAAGCTTAGGGAATAAAAAGAGCGGAACTTGCGCTGTGGTACTTAAACTTCCTTCCCTAGCCTCACACCCAAGAAGTTGTCTTCTGGCCAATTTGCATTGTGGCCACCTTTAAGTACTTGGCAGCAGCATCCACTTGGTAAACTCACTCCATATGTGGTACTAATTGGCACTGTTGGAAGCTTAAGAAGGGAAGCGGGAGGCTGAGTGGCAAAGAAACCTGACAAGACCCCCGCACAATGGTTCTCAACGGGAGTTAGAAATTAGGACTGTGAGGAGAAGGATAGGCCTGTGTGACAGGTCAGTGAGATGAATCGCTCAGCACTTTGCAAAAAGGAAGAAAAGAGTTTGAAATCGATCCTATATTCCTTACAAAACCTCCAAAATAGACCAAGGAGAACTTGTGCACTTACCGTGTAAAGTCAAGGAGTATAAATGTGTAGAAGGAAGAATGATGTAGGGTCACCAGAAGCCCTGGCTGTGTGGGGACTCGGCCATTGATTCTGTCCAGTAAACCTCCCCGAGGTCAATTTATCCATCGGCAAAGTAGCCTTGGGTTTTTCATATGATTTATGTCCTACCAGCTGAAGGGAATGGGAGGCAGATTTGTAGTTTGTTAAAGTGCTTTGAGTTTTAAACTTCAAACACAAACCCAAGGATCTCTTATAACATCTTAGCTGTGGGTCTCTGTAGGCACTAGAAAGCCAAAGCAGTGTTGGGGACAATTATTCCCCATGATGCCTATGCATGTCCAGCTTCTCTTGCTTTCAAGAAACAGGATGAAACCTCAGGGAGTTGGGGTTAACTTGAAGGATGTGCTAGGAAGGCTGGAAACCCAGCAGCTGCCTCTACAGCCACATCAAAAGGACTAACGGAATCAGTTTTGTTTTCTCCTAAGATAAAACAATAGTTTTTGTTTCCCGTAACATTTAGCATTAGTTTTGTGTTTTTCTCTGTGCCATAATATGTTGTTTCCTATCAGAGCTTAGTAGAATCAGGGAGAGCCAACAGGTCTGACCCTATCATATCATTCACAGACCTTTTACATTTATTGTCCTGGTAGATTGAAATATAACTTCAAGGACCTAAAAACACAAATGTGATTAGTGTACCTCTCTCAAGGGGACAGAAAGACAGACCATTCCAGGGTGAAAATTAATCTGATGTGTCTTAGAAAAGCTGCTGTTCACCTCTTATCCTATGAGGCACAGGTAAGTAGGATAAGAGCATAAGTCACCTAATTTGGAAGACCTTATGAAGGGCCCTATATTGGTTGGGCCTACTGCAAATGATTTTCTTTTCTTTTCCATCTTTAATCCATAACTCTGCCTTTTAAAACTGGTATTTCTATGACTATAAGTGCTATTGGTGCCAGTACTGTTGCTTTAATGAGAAATTAACAGGAAGTACATTTGAGATAAGAAAAACATTTTTTTAAAGGAGGAACTAGGTTCTCCTTGCAAACAGTCTTAGTCAGATCAAGTTCTTACAACATATGCCACAGATTCATGCCTTTGACAGGAAACATTAGTTTCTCAGAATCTAAAGCCTAGGACATCAAGTCTCCAACAGATCCATTGTCTGATGAGGTTCATTCCTTAGCTTACAGATGGTTGCTGTCTTACTGTATCTTCATTAGAGTGAAAGAGCAGAGGGAGAGGAAGGGAGAAAAGGAGAGAGAGAGAGAGAGAAGAAAGGTGGATGGCAGGAGGAAGGAGAGGTTCTCTTTTATATGATCATGATAATAATCTCATCAATAGTATTGATTTTATCTCCTAAAGACCTGATCTGCAAAAGTGATGGTACTGGGTTAGGAGCTGAGCACAGTAACTGAGCAGAGGGATATGAACATTCAACCCATGGTACAGACAAAAGCTGTTCTTAAAGGGCAGAAATAGGAAGTGTTCCAGAGCTGGTGGTCATCAGTTTTCACAAGCAGCACAGAAGAAAGAGACACAGCTGTAGGTAGAGACATAGTGTACTGGCATTCATGCAGATGAACATAGATGTCTCAGCCATCTCCAGACCTCATTGTGCTATTCAAAGCTCAGGTCACAGTTCATGAGTGGACCTGGACCCTGGAGTGCAGGAAATTCAATGACAGAATGCTCCATAGATGTTTTATACAATAATCATCTTGCCAGTTATCCTTTAAAATATTTTTTCTCCTATAACACTGAAGGATTCACTCCATTATTTGTAATTAAATACTATCTCAGAACATTAGGGGATAAAGCTGAATATGGTAATATTGCCATTTGGACACACAGTTTTCTTGTATGAAACCCATAAGGATAGTTTTTCTATCAGTAATTTATTCAGAACATGGCTTACACTATCCCAATGCTTTCCTAATGCATCTTCTTAATTAGTGAATAAACAAATTAGTGTATAAATGAAAAAATACATAACAATGAGGGGAAAAGTTGATGAAATGTTCTCTTTTAAATGATGTTTTCCTCTCTCCAGGTCAGGGAAGCTAAGACCCATGACCAGAATAAACTAATCCAAGCTCCACTTGTCAGAGAAATGTATCTGTCCAAGTGAGAATTGAGTGAAGAGGCCAGACGCCTTCGTCTCTAATCCGGATGTTTCATTCCCTAAGTTTACGTACTTGCCTGCTCCTTCCTTACCTCCAAAACGTATGGATCAGATGGGATGGTGACATTGGATTTCTGAAGAGCTTGCTATTCATAGAAACAAGATTGAAGCACGGACATTTCTTCCAAGATTTTATTATAAATTACTGAGATTATTTTATAAAGATATGTGTAACAAGTGGTTAAATGGGCTTGCAGTTTTAATAAATGAAGCTTGACTCTTGCTTTTCATGTAAGAGTAGAGTCTACATTTGTCTTATCCCTTAATCATAATATATATTAGAAATTTCATAAACATCATTAAATGAATCTTCTGAGACTCAAGGCTACTCTTACCTGTGAGCTTCTATAGAAATATAAAAGTCAAGTTGTATACTTTTGAGATTCTGTGGCACAGGGCAGACAGTCCTAACCCCAAAAGGAGGGATACAGGGACAAAATAGCATTAGAGCAAAGCAAAGCTGAAACCCATCAGAGCACACACTAAATCCTGTAGCTCTACATTAAGGGTCTGGACACACAGTGGCGAGCTCTGAGCTCCAGAAAACTGGGCAACCCCATAGCGGTCCTTCTGATCTTGACCCTCATGGCTTCTCTGCTGGCCTGGCTCCACTTGCTGCCTGCAGCTTTCCTCAGCACATGCTCTGCATTCCTGGCATCCTCAGTTTCCTGCAGTTCCCAGGGAAGTCGTGTCTTTACTCCCACATCTCCACCTACTGTCTTTCCAGAGGTTACTGGGAGGGTCTATGACCCAGCTACACAATTTTTTTGCCTGAACTTCCTTTGAAATCTGGGTGGAAAGCTCTATGATTCCTTACCTTTTGCAATATGCATGCCTGTGCAGCCAGCACCGCATGACTTACACTGAAATTTGCCCCAGCTCAGGCAGTAGCTGGGCCCCCTGGGCCACTGATGCACCAGCCTCTGAGTACTTGAGTGACTGACTGATTCCAAGGTGGCCCTTCTGAAGGTTTACACATTTAAGCATATAGCCTGTATGGCGGGATGGGGCTTTCACCGATTCCCACGATGCTTTTAAAACAACTTTTTTTGTGTTCAAGTTCAAAATTCTTTCTTTTTAAGAATCCTAATCATTTCAAGAAATACATGTGCTTTGGACCCAAATTAGCATGTAAATTTTCTCTGGCTAATCTCCAAGTTTTTCAAATCTTTCTGATCCAAATTATCTTCAGCATTCTTGCTGGAACTCTGAAGGAAAACACCAAGCAGTACCCATGCCAAGGCCTGAATAGTGATCGCACTAACATATCCTGCATGAGGCCAGTTAATCTTCTACCTGTGTGTTCAGTCATTTACACAAACTCTTAGGAAAAAATAGACTCATGATATTTTTTGACCAGAAAATATCATGCATGGCTTCTAATCTAATTCCTTATACTACTTTCATTCCAATATCTAATCATATCAGTCTGGCTTTTATAATTTTACTAGAATTCTAGTTTTCTGAATTTCTACTAAGCTGTCCATAGGGCTTAGTTTATAGCATGTTAGCTCATTATCTTTCTGTCTCCCTCTTTTCCTCTGTCTCTCTGTGTCTTTCTGTCTGTCTCTCTGTCTCTGTCTGTCTCTCTGTCTCTGTCTCTGTCTCTCTTTCTCTTTCTCTCTCCCTTCTTACCTTACATTCCTTGTGGAATGTCATGGCATGTAGATAACACATTTTAACTCTTTTGGCCTACTCTTCCCGTCCCTTCCATCTCGCACAGTCCCTTGATTCCCTTCACAGTGTGAAAAGGTCTACCTCCTTACTTTCTTCTGCTTATCTTTGATTTTCTTTTCCACTATTTTGGGGGTTTCTCATATAAGGGGTTTCTCATATTTTGTGTTTCTTATTTATTCTACCTCAGAGATGGTGTCAAGATGGATTCATGTTTCTACAAATGTCTTAAGTGTATTCTTCTTTATAGTATTTGAGGATTTCTTCAACCTAATTCTCCAAACTTTTCAAGACTCCTCCTAGAGACTAGTTCTAAAAGCATCCAAACCATGTGATCAGGTTACACAAACAACCCTACTTCCTGCTACAAATATTCTACATTTTGATCAGCTTTCTCATTGCTGAAAGAAAATAATTGATATCACAATTTAAAGGGTGAGAGGTTAACTTTTGTATAGTGGTTTTAATGGTTCAGTTCATGGTCCCCTGACCATGGAAAGCTTTGCTATGATATGAACTTCAGAGAAACCTCCATTCCCCACATGTAACTGAAGAAATGTTTTCTGGAGCAGTTGAAAATTAAATACCGATTAGCTACAAAACAAAAATATCTGCCAGGAAGCAGAGCACAAGAAAAGAGTTTCAAGGACAGCTACAACCCCAATGTCACGCTTTGGTGACTAACCTCCAAATGGACCCCACTTCCCAAAGGCAGATTTAAATGTGAGTGAGTCAATCCACTGGTAAGCATAGAGCACCATGAGTCCCTCACCTCTTCAGTATCCTCCTAATCCAATCAAGTTGATGATTACAATTAACTGGAGCACCTGACAAACAGATAGAAACCTATAAATACTGTAGTTGCATGGTAGCAATAGAAAAGGTTTTCACAAATTTTAATATTTCTTTTCTATTTAAGATTTATATAGAAAAAATCTTTCTTAATTTATATACATATATATATATATATATATATATATATATATATATATATATATGATATCTGAAAGCCTCAGAAACTGATTAAACAGAAGTGCTTATGTCATCCTGTCTTCTTTTGGTATAGTCCTTTGGAATTGGAAAGGAGTGATACAGATCATGTAAGTCAAATCTAGGTACAAAGAAAGAAACAGCCTGATCCACGAGTAGTTTAGAGCTAACTTGGGACAAAGAAAAATAAAGTAAGTTGGCTGAAGAGATAGCTCAGCAGTTTAAACACCTTTTGGCAAGCACAAAGTCCTGAGTTCAAATTACAATCACACACACACACACACGCACACACGCACGCACGCACATACACACACACAATAGTAAATAGAATAGTGTGTTAAGCTTTGTAAAGATATGAACTTTCAGAGAAATCTCCATTCCCCACATGGAGTAACTGAAGAAATGTTTCCTGGAGCAGTTGAAAATTAGATGTTGATTAGCTACAAACTAAAAATGGAAAACTAAGCTTTGAGATCAAGGATCAGAAGAAGAAAGAAGAAAGAAGAGGAAGGAAGTTAAAGTAAGGTACAGAGCATGTGCCAAGCGTAAGAAGTGTGTCACCTCCAAAGTGAGTGACTTCATGTTCTTTTTAACATAGATCTCAAAACCAGAAAGATTGCATAAAACTTCACTCTACTCATTTCTGAAATGAGAAAGATTGTGCAAAGTGTTATCTGTTTTTAAAACATTACAAACCTGCAAAGCCTGCTTTTATCCCACCAGTTAGGTAGAACCTTGCAGTTTTGTTGACTATGTCAAAAAGGGTAGGCCAGTGAGAACTAAGCAACTGTACACTTGGTGTACAGTTTTTCCTTAAGCAGAAATTCTTAGAAATACCAGCTTTTTCTTTCCTTTTCTTTTTAATAAACTTAGGAAAGGGTATCCAGGGTCTATAAGGTGTCTCTACATAGATCAGACTCACAGTGATTCTCCTATTTTCAGCCTCCCAAGCCCTGAGATTACAGGCACACAACACCATGCTCAGTCTTAATCACTGCCTCAGCACGACCCAGGGGCAGGGCCAGTACCGCATGCTGGGGATCGAACCCTCAAACCCTTGCCACTGCGTCTGCCTAATCAGGTGCTTTAGTCCACTGAGTTATCTGGCTGGCCTAATATCTGCTTTTTCTAATAAAGACATGGTCTGTGTAAGTCTGATTTTTTTCCTCAAGCATATCCTGTCTTACACTTTGAACTGAGCTGTGACTATAGTATGAGAAGAATAAGAACAACAGTCAAAAATTGCTCCCACTACAAATGGGAAGAAAAATAATAAAAACAAAATACAATAGCCTCAGATAGTAAAACAAGGAGGCCACCACCAATAATCCCATGCCTAAGCATCTTAACGTATCAGGAAAAAGACTTCCTGAATCTGAATCACCTCGAGTTTCCAATTGTTCACTTTGGAATGCATTCTCAACTACAGCAATCCCATGTTTCACTCACCCATTTCTGTCTTTTTTATTTTTCTTTCTGACACAGAGTTTTGCTATACAATTCAGGCTGGCCTTGCACTCACTTTGTAACCCAGACAAGCCTTGAACTAGGAGTATTCTTCCCGCCCCAGCCTCCTGTGTGCTGGGATCCTAGACATACACTGGCATGCCCAGGGCCTCACCATTTCAGTCCAGCTGGACCACACGCAGTGTCTCATCCACAGCTTGTTCATCAGGATGCGTGCTACTCAAGTTACTCCCCTAACTATAGATGGTCATTTTTATTTTACTTAACAAAATCAAATTACATGAACGTAGAACATGTCCAGTCTCTCCATGAGAGACAAGAAATGGTTAATGGTTCAAGTTTTAGAGACTAAGTTCTAAGTCTTTTTCTGGACTTCGTGTCCATAACTACAATGATGGACCATTTACTAAAGTTAAATAAGCCTACTATATCAATCTACAGACAGTGACATTCAGCTAAAATTCACAGGGCTCTTGTGTGCATTGGATGAAAATCCTAAAAGCACTGAGAAGAAGGCTTAGTTTGAAATATAGACAGTGCTGTTATAAGTTTAAAGTTTATAATTGATTAATTTTGTCCAAAGAGTTGATTAATAGTCCATAACACTAAAATCCTAGACTCTTCATTGACTGGTATAGAATCAAGAAATGTTTGAGTCTTCTTTTTCCAAACTTTATGTTTAAAGGGGCTGAGGAGATAGCATAGTAGAAAAAGCACTTGCCTGGCAAGCACAAGGGCCTGATTTCAATCCCAGGTTTCAGAAAAAAAAAACACCTTATGTTTAAAATGGATTATTTTATATTTATAAAAATACTCTAAGGGGCCAGGGAAATGACTCAGTAGAATAAGCACTTTCTGATTCTGCAGAAAAAAAATAATGAATAAAAAATACTCTAATTACTGATGATCCAGGAATTTTTGTGCATGCAATGTTTACATGGAATTTGCAGTTCCAAGCCATAGCATATATTCAATAATAATATTCCAGACAGAATTCTGTGCTGTTTCCGGGTGTCACCCCTTTAATCTTCCCCGTATACTGAGCTAGGTGTGGTTCGTAGCCCCGAACTGCCATGAAGCCCTAGGGACAGTGATCCTCGCAACTCACCCGAGGTCACACAGTCAGAAAGGTGTGACAACAGGCCCCGCGCTAGCACCCTGCTGTCCGATCTATAATAACAGCCCACACTTACCCACCACTCACTCAAAGGGTGACCAGCCAGTAGACGAGGACAGAGCAGGAGTGCCAGCCGCTAAGTGAGCCACCCTCCACTCCCATTCCCACGTCAGTCCAAAAACTGGATTAAAACAATGAGTCTTATCAGGTCCTTGTGCTTCCTTTACTTAGGTCTCTCAGAGCGCTCCATCTTTTAATCCATTAGGCTGCACCAGGTGCACCCTACTTATCTCTGACTCCCTGGGACACAGCACAGTTCCTGGAACACCAAATATCTCTTGCAATTGCTCAAGCAATACACTGAAGATAGAAGTTCCATTTAAAAAGATAACACAAATAATATAACATATAAATTTATTCCTGGAACAATCACTATTTCCAATAATGGAAGCTAGATAACTTTTAAATTTGTATTTCTGGGATAATAATTTAGCATTAATCCCACTTTATACTTCACAGCTTATTTGATTAAAAATTATTTATCCATTTTTAAATATTGTTATAATACTGTCTCATTTCCATGTTGAATAATCTATAAGATGCTAAACTCATCTTTAGCTTAGAGAGCAGTCATTGACCTTTGACTTATACCATTAAAAAATAAAAATTAATTTACAAATGTAATTTAAACAAAATAATTTTGTGAAGACACAGTCACACTAATAATTAAAGAGAAACTTTTCAAACTAAAGTTTGTCCCTGTGTCTGCAATGACAGTTTAAGAACACAAAGCTGGAAAAGCACAGTCGACTTCTTTCTATGTCATAAGATTCTTTGGTCTAGTAATGGTGTAGACCACCTACCGGCAGCTGGACCGCTCAAAGAACAAACAGTAGGGAGCTATTGCTTTTCTCTGCTACAAAAATTCAAGCTAAAAGAAAAATAAACAAATCTGGATGCACAGAAATGCTTTGCTTTCAATTGTCCAAGTTGTCCTTCCTTGGAAATAAACACAAAAATGTTTTTCTCCTTGAAATCACATAGATGGAAGCACTAACAATGCCAAGAAGCCACTGCAATAATCAGTTTATTCCTAATTTTTAAAAAGAGATGGTTGAAGAAGTCAGACAATTATTAATTGAAAACATGTAATCTTACTACAAGCTTTGTGAACAATGCATTCATGTTCTGCTACCTCTTATACCCTCCTGACGCCAGACACGTTCAGGTTCTGTACCACAACTGTCCTCCAAGCCCAAAGCATAACCTCATGGGCCATGAGGGTAACAGATTCCAGAGAAGACAGTTTTCTAATAATGCAACTGATTGCTTATTCCAAATCAATATGTAAGCGTGCAAATCAAATCTTTATTTTCCAAGTGAGAGTTTCAGTTTTTAAGATAAATACACAATATCTGTTTAAAGTGGAATAAAAATATTTACTGTGATAACAGATTTAGGCATCAAAAATTTACACTAAATTGAGTTAGAAGATTAACGAGGAACACTTACAATTCTTTCTTAAGAGAGATAGTTTCTCTGCTATCTTCTTTGTTTGTAATTACCACAATGTCTACATCTCTGTGAAGAAACATTTTCATGTTACCTTGAATTATTTATGAAAGTGTTTTCTTACACACTTCAATAAAAAATTGTTTGAGAGCACAAATTTTGTATTGTATATGTGAGTTTTTTCTCAGTAATATATTATTACATTCAATATTTAATTTCCTAAACTAATCAATCCACATGGGTATGGCTGTTTCCTAGATGTCCCCTCAAAGCCTCATGCAGTTATAGATGGGTCCTTTTATGAAGCAGCTGGATCTAGAACGTGCCATGCTGGAATTGATTTGTGATGCAATGCCAGACTCAAAGGCATTAGGATTAAGGGTGTGAGTGTTGCTGCCCTAAGTGAACTGGATAAGATACAGGCAGCAGAAAGACCCTGTAAAGATCTTTTCCTGCTTTTGCATGCAATGAACCATTTCTCCTTGGTGGTACCACTCTGCCGTGTGGCACCCTGCCTTGCAGCCAGCCACCTGTGGGTTGATACCTCTCCAAACTGCGAGGTGCACAAACCTCTAACTTTGGGTTAGAAAGGCATAATAAAGAGGCACTTTGTCCCAGTAATGAGAGAAAAATAACTAAACAACATGCAAGCATTTGTGAAGATACTAGATGCCAGTATCTTCTCGAACAGAAGAATTTAAACTAGAAGCAGCCAGCTTTCTTTGTCCTGCCAAACTGAAACTCTACCTCCTTTTCTTTTAATGTGTGATGTTTTCCTATTGTTGCAAAAAAGAATAAGCTTATAAGAATAAATGTCTAATGAAACAGAAAGAACTTTTACTCCTGAGATGTAAAATAAAAACATAATTGTAATTCTCTTAATGACTTTTTATAACTCTCTTTAAGTATATATTAAACTCTGGTATATGAAAGTAGATGATTCTATCAAATTCACATACAAAGGCAAATTCAGTTTATGAAAACCCTAAAATACATTATCGTATTATATATTCTTATAATTATGTCTAGTTTCATGTGGTATACATATGTATGACCCCAGATCATCCAGATAAATACATTCTAATAAGACATCTAGAATGTCAGTTTATTCAGCAGTAAACATCTATTTGTTGGAAGAACTCCAAATCAGTGATTTCTTTTCAATTTTTTATCCAGGTGTAATGTATTTTATACTTGAGAAGGAAATGTGGTCAAATAATCTAGAGGACACAGAAAACAAAAATAACTCCATAATATCAGAGGATGAGAAAGGCAATGTCAGGTTTGTATATATAGATGCATGCATCTAAAACACCATCCTGATGTCACAGTACCAGGAATACTGAATCCCAGGCTCCAACAGTATTCTCTGTGATGAGAGAGTGAAGAGCACAAACTGTCCTGAATTCTTGTTTTTATCCAGCAACCACTTCTAATTCCCTGTGTCCTGTGTTTGTTATGCTAGGTAACAAATTACCAGAAGCTGAACTGTTTATGATACCATATTTATTAAATTAAAGGTAGTGTGATTTAGCATGTGACTATTATTTAACAGGTGAAGTACACAGATATATCTTGTGCTGGTTCCCTACATAGGACCACTTCAGGCTGAAGTCAAGGTGTTGACTTGACTCTGATGTCCTCTGGATATTTGGGATGGCTCTGTCTCCAGCCTCCCTTACTACTGTACAGCACGGATTAGTGTGTGTGCAGCTTTGGACTTCCCAGGAGCCATGAAACACTTCCAGCCAGCCACAGGCGTGGCTATCGGCATTCTTTGTGTCTCTCATTTCAGGGAAGGACTTATCTTGATTAAGACAACACAAAGTCAAATTATCTGGGACCTTAATCACATTCAAAAATGTTCCTTTCTTTTCTACACTCTGCTTTCAGAAGAAAGTTGGAAGTTCCTTTCATGCTCAAGGGAAAGGGATTGCACAGAGTCCTGGAGATGAAAAGCGAAGGCTACTGAAGTTTCAGGCAGTTTTCAGAGACTGCCTACAATAGCTCATCAAGTGGTGGATTTGCACCTTGTATAGTCATCACCAGCTGCAGACCTATGTGCAGCAATGACAATGGCAGTAAAATAAAATATATGAAATCTATCTATGAAATTTTCAAGTATACAAAGCAGTCTTATTGCCTATAGGCCAGAAGATATTTAGAACTTAGTCATTTTAACTGAAATATTATGCTCAAAGTTTAGTGACTATTCTTCCTCCCCTAGCCTTTAGCAATCCATCTGGTACTGATGGATTTCTCTGTTTTACAAACTTTACATAGGTACTTTTATGCCGTATTTATCTCTCTGTGACTGATTCACCATTAGCCTGCTGATGTTAAGGTTTGGTGACATTGTCACAAGTTGACAAATGTTCTTTTAAAGACCGAATAGGCTCCTGCACTATGTTCAGTATCACTATGCATCCAAGAAAAGCCAGTCAAATCTACTATGTGATATCAACTCAATCATGTGAGGATAACTATTATCAAAAGATGAAGGAAGAAGAAGAGGGAGAAAAGAAGAAAAATGCAAATGTTGGGATGGGGAAACAGCTTGGTACTCTTAAGTGGCTGCCTGGCAACAGCAAGATCCTGAGTTCAATTCCTGGTACTACATGCTATGCCAGCCCTGGAACACGCATGCCATTCCAACCCTGAGACTAGGCCTGGTGGTGCATGCCTGTAAACCTAGTGCTGAGGAGACTGAGACAGAAGGATCACTACAAGTCTAAACTGCCTATTGAGACCTTGTATCAACAACAACAACAACAAAAGTTTTAAAAATTAGAAAAAGGCAAACCTTCATGAGGATGTGTAGAATCTGAAACCTGTACTGTGGTGGGAGGAAAATTGAAGGGTGCAGTCCCTATGGAAGCCAATATGGAAGTTTTATTGTTCTATTTGGCCTACTAAAACAAAACACCATGAGAGGGTAACTTATTAGCAACCTACATACATTTCTTATAGGTCAGGAAGCTGGGAAATCCAAGATGGGGATATTGGCAGATTCCACGTCTGGTGGGGCTCCCTTTCTGGTGCATAAATAGCTTGCAGTTCGTGTCCTCACATGGCGTAAATCAGGAGGGCACTCCTTGGGTGTATTTCATGAGAGAACTAGCCCAACTCACAAGGACATCTTATATGAAAAATAAAACTGCCACATAATGCAGTATTCCTACAACTTTATTTTTCCCAGAAGTATTGAAATCATTTGGGAAACATTATCAGGACTTCCCATGTTTATAAGTGCGCCATTCACAATATGGGATAGGTAAAAAACAGATGTTTTTTTAAAGAGTATATGTTAGGTTACAGACCATGAAGCTCTTGCCACAGGTCACACAGCTGAATTCCACAGATTGAAGAGCATTCGCTATTTGGCCATGTTGTTAGAGTAAGGTGTGGCATTTCTCACAGTAGGAAGGGAAGGAGGTTATCTGGGAAATAGTTCCAGATGACAGCAGTGGCTCATGAAACAGCGCCCACCCTCTTCACACTCCCAAGGGCATGATTGAGCTGCTATTGGTGAGCTTGTTGCTTTCAAAAATGCAAACACAAGTGTTACTTCCTGCTTCCAATTGAAACAAAATAGGGGAACATATTACAAGGCACCGGTGTCTACCTTTCTATTATAATCAACAAAAATCCAATTTCACCCAGTATATTAAGGTGTTTAATTGTCAAAATACTCCCTTCCTAAATGTGTATGTTTCATTATGGATTCAAAGGGGGCTACTTATGTGTTTCACTTCATTAAGGATGACATGTATTTGACTGTAAAAACAACAAAATTGCATCCATTATTTTATCTTTCTTACAATCTTGTTTAATCTACACTTTGGTGATTTTTCTAGCACCTTATGAGCTTTTTCAGAAAGACTGTGATAGTGCTGGTTATTTCTACAGCTTAAGAAACTGGCATTTCTAGCTAAACCTGACCAAAACTTCTTTCAGGCACAACAAATATGATGGTACCATAAAGGATTTCACAGTTATTTCCAGACATTCTTCAAGAGGCAAAATCACTTGAATGGGAATGCACCATGACTTCACCCGCCCACAGGCACAGGAATATGCACTAGCTCTTCAGGCACGCAGAGACTTTTATTTGAAAAAGGAAAAATAAGTTATTATGTTCATCTCTACCTTTTACACTGTAAACCTCACCCTAGGGACAAGCAAGGGAGTAAATTCATATTTCTCTACTCTCTTTCCAGCTGTATTGTAATGATATAAAATACACCCAGCCTCTTCGGATCATGTGGATGCTTTAGATGCTCTGTAAAATAATGCCTGTGTTGTCACCATCAAAGTTATCTGAAATTACTTAAAATTTTACCAATATACTGAGTATGCAATAATGGCAATCTTCTTGGTTTAAAAACCAGTGACTCAGAAAATACTTGTCAGTCACTGGGGACACCTGTTGAGTAGTGGTTTGAAACCTCAGTCAAAAGACTGTGGGGCCAGCCAGATAGCTCAGGAAAGTAAAGTGCCTGTTTAGGCAGATGCAGGGACCCGGGTTTGATCCTCTGGAGTGCTGAGCCAGCCCCACCCCTGGGGCACCCTGACAGGGTAACTGAAACTGGGTGTGTGACACATATCTGTAATCCCAGCACTGAGGAGTACAAGTCTGATTTGTGGAGAGCCTATAGACCCTGTACTAAATACGTTCAGAAAAAAGACTGAGACCATATATCCTCAAATAACATATATTTTTCCAGAGAACACAGCAAGGAAAAAGGAGACTATAACTTTACAAGGTGTTTTAGTTACTTTTCTCATTGCTGATATAAAATACCCAACACCTAGAGGTCAATGAGGAAAGGTGCATTAGCTCACATTTTGTGGTGGCCTCAGTCCTTCATCAGCTCCCTCCAGGCAGGCTGGCGTGGGAGAGGGCATTGAGGAGGAGAAACAGTCCATGGCAGCCCGAAGGCTGCAAGAGCAAGCAAGCAATAGGCTGTGATAGCAACTTCTTCCTGTCCTTATTTTACTACGTCTTATGCAGGTAGCACTCACAGCCCTAATCTCAGCATCAGGCCCATCAGTCCCAGCTTCACATCCTTGATCCCAACAGCACAAACCCATGATCCAAAATGCCTCACCTATAACCACATTAGCTTTAAGGGTATATTTACATACAAGCAGTATGAAAGGATATCCTCCAAGGCTTTGCCTGTGAAGGTGAGCGTTGTGCTGCTTCTTTATTTGTTCGGCTACTACTTCTCCTGAGGTGAATTTCATGCTTGTGGATATCTCTCTCTGTAGATAGATAGAAAGTAGGAGGAACTCTTGAAGACTTAGGGGTAGGTAAAGAGTTCATGAACAAACATATATTCGCACGGGAAACACGTGAAAGAATCAACAACTGGGGCCAACTCTTCTTGAGGAGCTTCTGCATGTCAAAATAAATTGTCAACAAAGTGAAAAGACAACCCACAAATTTTGAAAAAATCCTAATAAGCAATCAGACAAAGGTCTGCTGTCTAGAATATATAAAGAACTAAGATATAACAGGGCCTTTTATAGATAGATAGATAGATAGATAGATAGATAGATAGATAGATAGATAGAGATATCATAATATAAAGATTTAAAATTTGAACGATTTAAATTGTACACTTTGATGACATTAAGTATATTCATTTTACAATGCAAACATTACCACTATCCTTCTCAAAATGTTTCCATGTGTGAAAGTTGAAACCCTCTAGAGTTTCATTGTCCCCGCCCACTGTCCTCCACTATCATTGGGCAAGTATCATTCTACCCTCTCTCTTTGGAATTGCTACTTCACGAACCACAGATAAGTGGAATCAAATAATTTGTCATTTTTTAAATTACTTACTTCACAGTTAATAATGTCTTTCAGATCCATTTATGTGGTCACATATTTCACATTTATCTTAAGAGAAGATTCTAGGTAATAATCTACTGTATATTTCCCTCACATTTTATTTAATCATTCATTCATCCACATGCCCTGTGATGATTCCACCATTTTTGCTGTCATTGTGAATAATGTAGTTATTTCTAGACTCCTTGCTGATTTTCAAGTTTTGGTAGGTACTAAGAAGAGGAGCTGCTGAATTATATGTTCACACTAACTTTAATTTTTTGAGAAACTGTCATAACATTTTTCCAAGTAGTCACCATTTTACATTCCCACCAGGAGTCAGAAAGTGTTCTCGATTTTCCTCACTCTGTTATTTTCTATTTTGTAAAAACAATAAACAATTTTTTGAGTATAAAAATTTGACTGGTATTTGATTTACATTTTCCTGTGTCTTGCTCACTGCTGTACCTAGGGAGAAGTCTGAATGAATAAAACAGATCATAAAATAGCATCGTGAATTGGTGAAGAAAGACGGGAAGTGCCTTGAAATACAGAATCATGCTGCAAGCATCAGTGTATATGTGCTGACACACCTCTGTTAGAGTTTGGAAACTGAGACAATGCTAAGTTCTTGAAGCATTAATGAGCTGCAGGGGTTAAGGGGAGAGGAGAAGATGAAGACTTGGAAGCAGAATCATTTCCTAATCACACAAGCCCTGAATAAAGACATTCAAACCATGCTGGGAAAGAGAAAGCATGCACAGGCTAGGGAAGAACCCTCCAGAGAAGAGCAGATGCCAAGGTGGAGAAGCCAAGGGATGTGAAAATAAGGAGGCTGAAAATCAGGGAGAGTAGAAGCAGCATACTGAATTTCCCAGGTGCTATGAAAGATTTGGGAGAACTTTTATCATCAGGAAATCAGTCACAAATTTCGGTTTGTGAAGCATACATTGGAGACAAGTGTGAGCGGAAGCAGAGGAACCTATTAGTAGTTCACCTGCAATCGATTCAGCCATGAGAGAAACAGGCACAGAGAATGTGAAGCCTGAGCAGGCTTCATACAAAGTTTCAGGACAGAGCTCATAGCATACCTACTATGGTACAGTGGGCTTCTGCTGAGAAATGGAAGGCTTGGAAGCGATGACTTAGGATCTAGACAAATTGGCCAAGAATTCTGTCTTGAACGTTTCAGATTTGAGATGTGCCATCAACTCAGCAGCAGTGTTCAGTCAAGTGGAGAGTCTAGATTCAGATGGAGCTAGTGATATATAAATGCGAGGGATCTGCTTACCCATGGCATTTGTAATGACTCATAGAAAGCAGTATTTAATCTGTAGGACAGGACGAGCTCTCTGGGAGGGAGAGGAATGGGAACAAAACCCAGCATGAAGCTCAGGAGAGCACCAACATTCAGACATTAGGGAAGCCAAAGGAAAGGCCTAAGATGTGGCTGGGATGGAAGAAGGAAAACAGGATGTGATGCTCAACTGGCCTGAAGTGCGAGGTGAAGGAAATGAAAAGAGCAGGAGTCAGAGTCCAGAAAGATCTCATTACCCCAGGCCACTACTTTTCTTTGTTTGTTTGTTTGTATTTAGGACAGGGTGTACAAGGTGCACAGGGTCTCACTGCATAGATCAATCAGACTGATAATGACCCCCTGTTTATAGCCTCCTAAGTGCTGGGATTACAAGCATGCCCCACCACGCCCAGTCTCAGTTGCAGTCTCAGCATGCCCCAGGGCCCGTGGGGTCCTCACAGCAAGCCCAGGAGACCAAACTCCCAGCCCCTGCAATTGCCTAAGCAGGCACTTTAATACCCAGAGCTCTTTGGCTGGCCCTCAGGCCACTATTTTGGAACCCCCTCCCAATAAATAGAGGAACCTTAACTGCAAGCAGAAATTTCAAATATACTCCTCTAGATCAACTCAGAAAAAAGCTGAAAGCACATCACTTTTGAAATACATAAATAGAACCATTTCTAGAGTACTGTGTAATTTAACCATATAAAATTAAATCTCCAAACTCTAAATGTCAAAAGTATTAAACACAGAATGCATTCCTGCGTTAATAGCAAAATAGTAAACCAATCTGACATTCAAAATACCCCAAAAGCAAAAACCATGACTGACAAACCACTCCAATTAGCCCAAATGCATTCTTGCAAAGGCAACAGCTTTTAATGAGCTGATTGTTATGATTTTAATTAAATGACCAGATATCCTGAAGAACCACTCAAAGTATTATTTTATTTATAGTTTTAATCCAATCTTATGTCTAAATCCGAGTGGTATACCACCAAATTCTGTTGGGTTATTTCACCAGGAAAACTGATAGCAGGGCTTACATTCTACTCTGCTTAGGTGGGTCAGCTGTTTGCCCCCGTAATATGGCTCACCCTTCACGTTCGGACTTGCTGAAAGAAAATGGTTTGCAGATTCAGTACCTTCCGATGAACCAATGTACTTAGTGACAAATCACTTTCTTATATTTTGTCTATTTGTGATTGTGGCATTTGGAAAGAGGGGTCAGGGTAAGAGCCAACCCGGAAGTTAAGGTGATAGAACAAGTTCATGCTGAAATTAATAACAAGTGGGCAGCCCCTTCTCTCTTTAGGTGAGATAAGAAAGTACATTTCAAAAGAACATACTATGTCTTTATTTCCTTTTTGAAGATGAAGAGCTAGAACAAAGACTTTGAGAAGGTTATAACATGATCTGGGAAATGCCTGGGGTGGGTGGCTGACCTTCCAAATTAGCTGTACTTTGGCTGAAGTCCAGATCCAGTGCAGCACGGAATGAGTGTTTGAAATGTTGTGTTTGAAAAAAGATTTGTGGATAGAGGGAGGGCTGGTTACTCTGCAGGGTGTCCATGGTGGATGTATGGTATTCGGTGTAGCAGGAGTTGCCATCTGTCTTATTGATAGAACTTAGGAATGCTGAAAAGAAAGATTGGATAAGAATCCTTTGTGTTGAAAAAGGGAAGACTAGGATGAAAAAACCAACAACCACAGGCCATGATGGATATCGAACCACCCTGGGTATGGCATAAAGGACATAAGATAAGGTAGAAGTTGTCTTGTCTACATGAATTCAACCAGTCATCTTCTGCCAATGCCACTGACTCTCAGACTTCCAGTTGCCCCTTCCTTTCCTCCTCCAATAGTAAAAGATATCTTTTAGAAGAGAGAAAGTGAATTGCAAATGAAAAAAGGTTACGCTTTTTGAAGCAAACATCCTCACCCCACCCCCCCCACCCCCGTGGACTCATTACCATTAATTGGCAATTTCGTTTTCTGTAGCCTTTGCTACTTATTGGAGTGGGGGCTAAGGGAGAAAGTGAGAGCAATTACAAAATTTATGCTTAGTTGGATCAATTAGAAGATAAACAACTGCATTTTCTTTGCACAGCCAAGTCATAGTGAGCAAGTTTTCTTGGCTAAGCCACTGAAAAGGAATTTTACTATTCAAGCTAAAATGCTTCAATGCATCACTGATCAGCTTTACTGCTTCTTTTTCCTAATTTCTAATCTGTCACTTCCAGTTAGACATGTGGCTCCTTCAATCTGCCACTTTCTTCCTTTTTTCCTGTCTAGGCTAAGGCAACACCCTCTTCATCCATCCAACCATCTCTTCCCACTCAAAAGCATTTTCTAAATACTATTTAAGTATGTTATTATAATTTGCATCATATTGTTGGGTTTTAAATGTTTCCTAGTTCCCTCCTACATGAATAACAATTTGCACCCATGTCCTGTGGACCCTAGGTAACGGTTCCCAAAGAGCGGCTCCATCCCAGCAGGACTGTGCTCCTCCAGGAAATCCTCCAATATGTAAATTTTTGCATCCCAACGTTGGCCACCACTAAGAATTGAAAATGCTGGGGGTTGGACCCAGTCATCTGCTCTCCAACAACTTTCACAGGAACATTTGTATAGGTTCTGTTTAAGAACTAGTTTCCTCCATTGACATTCAACTACCTTAGGTTCTTGAACTCAACACCACAATCCAACACAGTCCAGCATTCTGCAACCATAGGGAGTTATTCAAAGAAATTGTCGACCATATCCATTTACAGCTCAGCTTAATATTATGGGCTCACGATGTATACTTCATTTTTATACATTTATGCTTTTCTGCTGGATGGTTAAGACCTAGG
>PVKA01002572.1:0-57157 GCA_004027165.1 Ctenomys sociabilis
TTTGTTTAAAAAAAAAAAAAGGTAATAAAAGAAAACAAGAGACCAGAAAAAAATGCCATAGAACTGTCCTGCTACAATGCTTATGGTTAAATTTCTAAATTTCTTTGAAAAAATATGTAACTATTTTTTCCTATATTTTATTTATTTATTTTTTCTTCATATTCTGTAGGGACTTAAAGTTTAACATATTAATACTTGATGGAAATTGCCTGTTCCACATTATGCCTAAGAAGTTTGATACTCAGACAGATAGTGAGGTTAAGCTCAACAGCCTATGTTTTTGGGTAATAATAATAAGCTTCTCTTCTGGAGGGCTAATAACTTAAGTTTGCAAACCAAAAATCAGAGAAAAAAGCAGGGTTGCAAGGACAGCCAACATTTTGGCCCTAGTCTTTCAAGTTCAGTGAAGACTCAGGACATAGGAGAACCTATACTGTAACATCCTGTAACTCAGTTGTGTCCCAAATTTTCTGATCAAGTCCATTTATCTAGTCTAAATAGAATAAACTCCTAAGGGTTACATGGGGTGAACAACAGCATCACAGGTTCCAGACTTATCACTAACATTTACTATTATATGTCAGGCATTATTGTAAGCCTTTACAAACTTTAACAAACAATTCTACAGGTTAGTGTTTCTATTAAAATAAAAAAAAAATTGATTCAAGTAATGTGTCCTAGAGTGACTGGCAATCAGGATTAAATGTTGTGTTCCACTGATTTTAATCCTACACTGCCTCTCAGGTCAAATACATATCAGTGTCTGCCATCTAACAGGAGCTATGAGATTCTGTTTACCCTAGCCCCTTTCTGGTCTTAAAAGGTAAATCATCCCACCCTTTCCCTGAGCTCCACCCCTGCTGTATTGGTTCCAGCCTTTAAAATACCCCCTTTCTCTTACTAGGAAACACCAGGACTTGATTGTTGCACTGTTCTTCTAACAGTGGGGCCAGGGTAAACAGAATCTCATACGCCCTGCAGGAGGTGGTGCCCGATTTGGAGGGGTGATCGCTATGTCCAAGTAATCGCCTGTTTGGAACTTCTGTGGCTGCAAAGTCATGGAATCATCTGTCCCCTTTCTGCCAGACATGGTGCTGCCAATCTTCTTAACTCGATAGCCAGGTCTTTTAAGATCCATGAAAGCAATCACGAAATTGAAGTGTGTGCCCTTCTTTCTAGCTTCTGGGTAGATTTCTTTTACTAAGCTACTTAGTTCTTTCAAGGTTGCATGCATCCAGGTGTAGATCTGCAGCTCGCTGGACGGGACGTTGCTGCGGGAGAACTCGTCCATACGGCGGTGCTGACCGTTGTTGGTGAAGACCTGGAGCAGCAGCGGACAAGTCTTCTCGCAATCAGTTGGCTTCTCTGGCTCTTTCTTAATTTCCTCCTGAGTAACTCGTGACTCCACCACCATCTTCTTACTTCTGCCCGCCAGACACTCGCCCTGACCTCCGACCCTGGTGGCGAGCATGAGCACCTTGTTTCTTCCTTTCTTGCCTTCTTCCTTCTTTCTCATCTCACATCAACCTCTCTCAAATCCTACTGGCCACTCTTCAAAACATTCAGAATCAGCCAAGGATTGTGGTACATACTTATAATTGCAGCACTCAGGAGGCTGAGGCAGGAAGATTGCCATGAGCTCAAAGACAGCCTGGGCTACATAGTTTCAAAAGAACAATCAAGTCAATAAACAAACAAGACACATGCTCACATCAATTTTCAATAATATATTCAGAGTCTCACTGGCTCCCACCATCTCCATGTCTAGTATCCTGGCTCCAGCCACTATCTCTCCTGGACATTGGTCATGGCTTCCTATTGCTTCGCCCTGATTCCCCCTTTGCCTTATTTTTATTTATTTATTTATTTTTGGAACCAAAGTAAAACTCATAGAATCCCAGTAAGTTTCTATCACCCCTCCACTCAGGACTTTCTAGTGGCTCTGTTCTTTGCTCAGAGAAAAGCTGAAAGGCTGACAGTGGTCCAAAGTCCTTTTATGAAACCGTCCCTCCATGTCTTTGATCTAATGTTCTGCCCCACTTGTATCAGTCACATATCCTCACTGTGACAGGGTACCTGAGAAGAACAACTCAGAGGAAGAAAGAGTGATGTTCACTCATGGGCTTAGAGCCTTTGGGCCACACTCATCTTGTTCCATTGCTGTGGAATGAGGTGATGAAAAAAAAAAAAAAAGCAGAAGCCTGCTGTGGGACAGAGCTCACAGAAGGCAGAGATCAGAAAGAGGGAAGGAAAGCCAGAGAGGAGGGGGTGGGACAGGATATGCCTTTCAAAAGCATGCACCCTATTCCTCCTTCCTCCAACTGGCCCCACCTCCTGCAGCCAAGAACTCATCAGTGGACCAATCCATCGATAAGGTCAATACTCTTATGATTCAAACGTAATCTCCAGCTCTACCTCTCAGTATTGCTACACTGAGGATCAAACCTTCAAAACATGTGTCCTTGGGGAACATTTTGATGTGGCTACAGAATGAGACACATTCTGTAGCCTCATGTAGCCACACTGCCCTCCTGTTTTCTGTAACCTTCCAGTCTTTCTCCCACCCCTTAGCTGCCTCCCCTGTCTGCAGCCCTCCGTTCCCAGTGCTCCTGGGGCTGGCTTCTCACCACCTCAACCCCTTGTTTAAATGGTGCCTTCTGTGAGGCCTCACTGACCAAGCTGTTTAAAATTTCATCCCCTTCCCCCAATGCCTGCCCTGCCCATTCATCTCACCCTGACATGCTTTCCTTCAGAGCATTTGACACCTGTCTGGGTTACTTCTCTCTTGTTTCTGGAGCAAAATACTCAACACCCCAAATGAAGGAAGGGAAGGTTTATTTAGTTCACAGTCTGTGGAGGTTTCAGTCCATACTCCACTGTCCCCAAGGCAGAGCAGCACAAGGCAGAGGGCATCAGTTCATGGTGGCTCAAAACAGTGGAACAGCAAAGGGAGGGGCGGCAGCTGCAGCTAGCTAGCCTTTCTCCTCCCCTTATACTGTAATGCAGATCATCTGCCCCAGGGCAGTGTAGTACTGATACCCATAATTCCAGCATTGGGCCATGAGTCACAAACTCTAGAAGCTGCCCCATGACTGCACGAGGCTTTGGGGGGGGGGGGACACCTAGACACAAACCATAACAACACCTATTAAAATGATACATGGTTACCTATTTGCCATCCCTTTCCATTGGAATGTTATCACCTTGGGGAAAGAGATTTTCATCTATTTCCTTCACTGCTGCATTTTTGGTGCTCAGGACAATGCTCAAAAAGAAGAAAAGAATAAAATTTGGACAGCCAGGGAATGCTTCCTACTTTCTTTTGCATAAAACATCTTTTCTAACTGAGCCTTGTCCTCAGCATGCTAACACTTGCCATTACTCTGTACCTGCATATTCTCATTCCTGAGAGAAATAAAGTTGCTTCGTATATTTTGTAAAGTGGGTGGGTCATGCTTTGGAAACCACAGAGGACTTTGTGGTTGAATTGTGTGTCCTCAAACCCATATGTTGAAACTAATCCTCACGACCTCAGGATGTGACCTTACTTTTTGAAAGAGTTGTCACGGATGTTACAAATTTAATTTGTGATGAGGTTATCCTTGAGTGGGATGGGCTCCTGACTCAATATGACTAGTGTCCTTATGAAAAGGGGAAGTTTTGATGCAGGTATGCGCACAGCGAGAACACTGTGGAAAGACAAAGGCAGAGTATTCAAGGGAAGGCAGAAACGGCCAAAAATCCCAGAAGCTAATAAAGCCATCACAGGAAGCCACTCCTTGCCAGCTGACTTCTGGCTTCCACACCTGTGACGAAGGGCAGCTTCTTTATTAAGTCAGAAACCCGATTGGTCAGCTGGTTTATTAAATCAGGTTTATTAAATCAGGTTGGGGCAGCCGCAAAAGAAACTGCTAGAAGAGCCATGGAATTTGTTTGGTTCTAGTGGTTCATGTAACTTGTGCACACCAAGCTCTCAAGTGTTCAAGGAGGAATGGGACAAGGGTGCCTTGAGTCTACTTTAAGCAGGGCAAGAAGATGAGAAATAAAGAATGATTACACTGTGATTCCCACCAGGGCAGCGACCATAGCATTTCTATCCTCCCAGCTACATTCACGAAGCTCAACCTGTCTTTCAATTCCGCTTTGTCAAGAGTCTCTATGCAAACATCATTATTTCATTTCCCGTTTGTATATAGCATGTAGGCTTTAAGATATATTTCTTTTAAATATGTAGCGCAATAGATTTTCAAACTCAGAAATGTAATTCTGCTGTTCAATCACCACATTGCATCTCTAAACAATATATATATATATATATATATATATATATATATATATATATATATTCTTTTTTTTTTTTTTTTTTCAAAACCGGGGATTGAACTCAGGCCCTTGTGCTTGCCAGGGAAGCACTTATTCCACTGAGCCGTCTCCCCAGCCCCAACAATATATTTTTTTATGGCCCAATATAAATACAAAGTCATCCTTTTCCAGAAGATTATTTGGAGCCACAGAAAGTATTTCTAATACATCAGTTGACTCAGTTGCTTATTTTTTCAGTTAATAATAATCATCTGAACAACTCAAGCAATTTTTTTCCATCTCAAATATCAGTAAAAGAAAACATAAGATTGTTTTAATGCTAGTACTTTTTAAAGTGTTTGTTATTTGCTTGGGTTTGACTAAAAAGAGCAATAGAGACCTTGGTATCTACCCCTTGAGAGGTGAAAGTTCCTGCTCCTTTCACCTGACTTTCTCCTGACCCAGAGCTGACTTACGACTACTTTGACCAATGAATGGTGGCAGGGACAATCCTCTGCTTGCCCCGGAACTGACACAAGGGCATTGGCAGAGTCTGTCCAGTTCTGTCTTATCCTTCCTTATAATGTAAGGTGCTTGGCAGCCTTGAGACTGTGCGATAAAACGACCCAAAGTAGCCTCACAGAAAATCCCAGGGTCCCTCCCCTCCCTTCTGATCTGTAACCATTTAAAATCATCCCAGACAGATAGGACCCACTGGGTTTTGTCCAAATTTCTAACCCAAAGAATGGTGAGAGAATCACACTAAACTGTTGTTTTAAGTTAACAATTTTGAGGTGGTTTGTCATGCATCAGCAGGTCATTAGAAAATCATCTTTCATATACAGATGATTTCAAGTTATGCCTTGTAACTTCCTAGATTTTCTCTTTATAGCATCTCGTATCACCTCCACTGATTAGAACTGGAATTTCATTGTTTTGTTGCATTGTTCTTCCCAGTCCAGTACTGACTAGTGAGTTACTTGTCACTCGGCAATCTGTCCAACACCTGCTTCCATATATTTGAAACAAAAGTTATCAAACTACTGTTTTGTGCACTTTTTTCTCTTGACATGACATAAGAACTAGGCTCACCAAATTATCTAAAATAAAGAACTGATACGTCTTTGCTTACAGAGATTTTCTTTAGTTGGCATTTGGGAAAAGTAGCCTTGTCAGCCCCAGCAGTTGGTCTAGCGTCTCTTGCCATAGTGTTAAAAATATTGCTGTTGGCTTCTAAGGAGTTCAGTGTCAGATGTGTTGTGCTATGACTTCTAACTAGACTTGTTACTCACTTTGTGTGGTTACCAGAAACTATGTAACATGCCTCACAACTGGTTGGCATAGTAAATGCTCATATTACTTCTTACTGTTTTGCTTTTTTATTTTTCTTTTTGCTGGATTGTAGCATTTATGCCTTTGAGAACCTAATGCCAGCTAAAAGTCATAATTTGTTGCACACATATATTTAAACCATTTGTAATGTGATTTTTTTTTTTTTTTTTGGTCTTTTTGAGACAAGGTCTCACTATGTAGTCCAGGCTGGCCTTAAGCTCACTTTGTAGCTCAGGCCGGTCTCTCGAACTCACAACAATCCTCCTGCCTCTGCCTCCCCAGTGCTGGCATTGTAATGTGATATTTAAAAAAGTAACTATTTTTGTGGTCAGCAGTTAAAGAGAAATTAGTGGTATTACACTTTACAGGAAAGGGATTTGCAAGGTTCCTTAGGAAATTGTATTTAGAAGGCTTATACAGAAAGTCTCTGTAGATGTCATTCCGTTCTCCTTCTGACAGAAGAGTATTTAGTACTTGGAATCAAGTGTACTTTTAAAACTCACTATTTCCATAATTATGTCGGACATATGGTAACAGTTGTTTCAGATGCTAACAAACTAGCATGTTTATATTGAGTATAACTGAGACATGTAAATGTGACAAAAATTCTCTTTAGAAGAGATCCATCACATTATGTGCTTAAATATCTCTTTTGTAAGATTGCTGTCTTAATCTGTTAATACAACAAAGGATTGATGCAGTGCTATGCCAAGAAAATTATTGTATTTCAAAATAAATATAAGTGGAGTGGTGGAAAATATGAAATTATTTCATTATAATCCTAACAAGGTATAATAAAGATCTTAGACACCTATATACTTATCAGGCTCTTGACAGATCAGGTTAAGAGGAGCTTATAATTTTTCTCTCTTACTGTACTAATTTTTAATCAGAAACCACAATGGGCTTCAATATGGCTTATAATAACTGACCACTTCTATCCAGGAGGAAGTCCAGCCAAGATCAGCGTCCAGCTCAGTGAAGGTGTAGGCAGAGCAACTGCATCAGCGTTCACACGAACAGTTACTAAAACTCACCCTGAGATTTATTTGTTTAATATTTATTTATTTAATGTATTTAGTACAGAGTCTACAAGGTCTCATTACACAGATCAAACTTGTACTGATCCTATTTTCAGCCGCCCACGCACTGGGATTACAGGTGTATGTCACCACGCCCATCTCAATCGCCATCTCAGCTCGCCCCAGAGTCAGGGCCCACAAGGCACACCGGGGATTAAACCCCAGCTCCAGTCCCCATGTCTGCCTAAGTAGGCGCTTTAATCCACTGAGCTATCTGGCCAGCCCTGGATTTACTTTTGTTCTTAATTTTTAATTTTTTAGTACCAATAAGTGAACTCAGGACGTTACACTTACCAGGCAGGCACTGTATCACTGAGCTATATTCCCAGTCCTTACCATCAAATTCGAATTGAAAAAAATCACTCTATGGCTTCTAGGAGGAATAAAAAGAGTGTAGGGGGGAAGTTAAGGCTGCTCAAATTTTGATTCTGTTTTGAAAAATAACCAAATTGGAGGCCCCAGGAACCCCCCTGCCATGGGGAATGGGTTAGGCTTTTAGGCTTCAGCTCAGCTTCCCCGACACTGTGTCACCAGTGAGCTCAGCAAATTTGTTGGAGAGTATTTCATCTTATTCCTGAGATGGAACTGACAAAAGTATTTTACTTTTGAAATACCTTGACATGGAGAGAGACAGTTTTCATCTTTCCAGAGAAATGATCAAAATTGCTCTCGTCCTTGGGAGTGCATTTGATAAGTCCTATTTATGAGTTCTATGGAGCAATGCAGTGTGTATAGCTGCACAGCCATCTACAGAGTGATAGCAGAAACCTGACTCAGCATGCGTGCGTGCGTGCGTGTGTGCGTGTGTGTGTGAATAGCTGATCCAAATTATTTTTTGTTTCTCATTTTAAAAGTCCCTTTATAAAATCTACAAGCCTTTGCCAAGCTCTTCAAATAGTCTTTCAGCCACCACAGGAGTTACATCCCTGCCTCTGAGCCTTGACTAATGACTTGGGCAGCTGTGTGGGTGGCTTAAGTATTGCAGTGGAGGCTTTTATGTGGCTTTTTGGCTGGTGCATTATTTCAACTGCCTTGTCCTTATGGGCAGCATCTCCAATGTGACTGGCTACGCTGACTACATCTTTAGTCATTTGAGAAAAATATTTGGTAAAAATTCCTTAGAATCTGAATTCAAATTTGTCTGCTTTTCCCTGGCATGGAAATTTTTCTGCCTTAGAAAACTGCAGAGGACCTGGAAGAATTAAATGGTCTCAATTCGTTGAATAATAAGCCAAGAAAACATTGTCATCCTTGCTGTGTTCAAATTCCTAAAAGTCTTTTCTGAATTAGAAGATAAAAGTAAAGGAAGAAATATTGCTTGCATCTGCTATGTTACTTAATGACAACAAAATCGCTAATTCAATCTTGATGCTCCAGGGACTGTGCTAGGTAATGTGGTCGTAAAAGTGAATAGAACATGTTGCAGCTTGGTTCTTTTAAGAGCAGGAACAGAGGTGGATTTGAAAATGGAAAAACTAAGCTGAAGAAGTGAACAGAGAAAGAGGTAGGGCTGAGCAGAGGGACCTAGATCACCATGAAAACTTGACCAGGTCTCTGCCAATCCTACTGGAAGCTCCAGAATAACACTGTCCACTGGGAGAGACCCACATGGTACAAAGAGGATGTACTGGTTGATCCACTGTTATCAACTTGAGAAGTTTAGAAGTTTAATTAAGTGACTCAGCAGGGAGCCAGGATTATTAGTTTGTAAACATCCTCATCCTGCTCAAAAGGAGGGCTGGACATTGTGTGAGTTCTATGCCCTAAGCTCCCAGGGAAACTTGTTTACAATATAAGGAGGGGAGAAAGGCTGGCTAGAGGTTGCAGCTGCTGCCCTTCCCTTTGCTCTTCACTATTTTCTGCTGCCATGAACTGCTGCTCTCTTCCATGTGCCACTCTGCCTGGGAGCCAGCCATGTATATACTTGAAACCTCCACAGACTATGAGCTAAGTAAACCTTTCCTTCCTTAATTTGGGGTGTTGGGTATTTTATCCCAGCAGAGTAAAAAGTACCTGAGACAGGGGATTAACCCCTCCTCAACTGCCTTGTTCAGCTATAGGCCAGGGGCTACCCCAAGAAGAAGCCGGCTATCTCATTTCTTGTTCTGTCCCTGACTGGAGCTCTTCTCCCAGAAGAGCCTAAGCATGGCTTGAACGCTGCAGTGCATCCTGAAGAAACTAACAGCTTCAGGCTGCAAGCAAGTCCTTTCTCCATGCATTTTGAAAATAGCATATCAAGGGCTCTGGTGAACTCACTTCCTGGGTCATGTAGATAGAGAAATTAATCCAACAGTATGGAATCCTTGTGTCTGAAGTTGGCCTCAAGGCCGTCACTTCATCAGCCTTCTTCTTCCACTCTCCATTCTACATCCCCTTACCCACAGCACTGCCTATGTTGGCCTTGCCAGTTTTTCTGGTGAGTCTGATTCCTCATGAAACCTAAACCTCTCTGCCAAACATGTTGCATATTTCCTCTCATGTGGGTAAGGAGCAACAAGAATGCTCAGGCTGGGGCATCTGAGTGCCATACATATTTCTCCTTGTCTCTATGTTACATTAGGAAGCCTTCCTCCTTGTGTTTCCAAGGTCAATTACTTCAGCCAAGGTGATGATTTCTCTTCTAGCTTTGTGGCCCCTGAACATAAAGATCCCAAGTGTTCAGGATGGGAGAAGCAGCCTGTGCTTCAGTGAGAACCTTGCCACGCCTCAAGATGACCATATGCCCCTTTTGCCAGCAAGGGGCTTCTCATCCTGCAGAACATAATCATAGATGGGGCCAATTGCACTCCTCTCCCTTGGTTTCAGACCTTATTCGTTCTGGTGGAACATAGCGCTGTCAAGAAGTCTCTGAAGTGACACACGTGTCGCTCCAGGAGAACGCTGATGCACACTGTAGGGCATTACTTTTTAACTAACGCTTCTTTGATTTCCTCATCAGACCATTCAATAATGCTATGGGCAGGAGCTTCTAGGCAATGTGGGTGAAGTGGTACATTATTCACACTTGTTTTGCTTCTCTACTGTAGCAAAGTGGACTTTCTGGCTAGATGTTCTTTGTGTGGATGTCCACATCTACAGATTAAGTATTCTATAAATTCCCACATAGCAGCACTTCCCTATGGGGGGGGTGGTGGAGGCAGGGATACACATCAGTAGTCAGTGTCTATTTTTCCTCTTCTTCTTCTTCTTCTTCTTCTTCTTCTTCTTCTTCTTCTTCTTCTTTTTTTTTTTTTTTGTATTTTAGGGAAGGATCCACAGGATGTTCACAGTCTCACTACTAGATCGGACTTGTAGTGACCCACCTGTTTACAGCCTCCCAAGAGCTACGATTACAGGCGTGCACCACCGTGCCCAGTCTCCATTGCTATCTCAGCATGGTAAGCCTGGGGATCGAATCCTGGGCCCCTACACCTGCTTATAGGTGCTTTAATCCACTGAGCTATTTGGCCACCCCTGTCAGTGTCTATTCTTGTTGAGAACAAATTGCTGGTATTTCCAAAGTAAAAGAATTCCAATGAAGTTAACTTGCCATCAAGTAGCTTATCAATCATTTTTGTGAATGCTGTCTTGTTAGGGCTTAGTATTCATCCGTGTTGTTAGCAGGATGGACATTGGAAGTGACTTTAGTCTATGTTGCTTGGCTTAAGCACAGTGTCTCTGCCACAGTGAGGGCCACTATGTGAGTGCATTCTGCTGGCACAGCTGTGCATACTGATAGAAATTGCTTATGTACACTGGCTGACTCGTCTTGACCACTTAGTTATTCGTCTTGGTTTCCTGCTCTGAAATATCCTAGCTGTCTGTCACTGCTCAGTAGCACTCAAAGAGCTGTTTTTCAAAAAGTATACAATTACCTCTTACTTTGGAACCTTAGACTCTGCACTGAGATATTCCTATCAGTGCTCTCTTTTTTCTGACTCATATTGCTTTTCATCTCTTACATCTCTTTTTTCCTTTCATCACTGATATGTCTGTAGTATACATGTCCTTGATGTGTACCAGATTACATGGCCCAAACAGTACAGCACTACATTCTAGACTTACCACAGTGTATTTTTTTCCCTCTGGGTTTGACTAAAATTCAATAGTGCACCGAGTCACCTAGTTTACAGATTGAAGCAGAATTCATAGGGTAGAATATGATGCCTGTGGAACACAAAAAAGCCTATGAGGTATTATTATTTCCTCCTTATAGTAATCAGATACTGAAATTTTGTTGGAGGGATATCAGAATATTTCTTTGACTTCTAGAATCCTACATGCACTCCTGTGGTGGCTGGCCCCTCAGTCTTCAAAGGATTGATTTCTATCCTTTGGAGCATGTGTATCGTATAAGACATTAAATACACAAGTCACCTCTTGTCCATTTAGCTGTATCAACATGATTTCATTGATATAAAGATGATTGAAGGGCCAGGGAGATGGCTCAGTAGAATAAGCACTTCCCTGGCAAGTGCAAGGGTCTGAATTCAATCCCTGGTTCCGCAAAAAAAAAAAAAAAAAAAAAAAAAGATGACTGAATATTCTGCACTATGTTAAAGTGGTCCACATAATTTCAGACAATCTAGTCTGGTATGACCAAAGCAACAAGATTTCATATACTGTTGGGGAAAAATTATATACTACTGTCCTTGTCATATAAATGTAACTTTTTTCTGATCCTCATTCCTAAGTGGGATATATAACAATGAATTTACAATCAGATGGCTGCACAATGTATTTGTAAGTCCATATTCATCTATTTGAGGATAGAGACACCATAGTTGATATAGTAATTTCAGCTGGGATTGAAGGATTTTAAAGTAGCTCATAGTCATTTTTCAGACTTCATCCAGTTTCTGCAGGGACAGACTGTCAAACTAAATGGAGATGTGACAGGAATCACTTGTGAAACCTTTCAATCTGAATCCTTTAGATATTTAGTGGTAGCATTAATCGCTTTTGGCTAGAGGAAGTTGGGTATAGCATTTTAGAGGTTTCTCCAAAGTTGCCCCACTATGATATTTTTACTCCACTGACCTGGGATCCAATGAATATCAGGGCTCTACCTTTCATATCTGTCAATTTCAATGATACATTTAAGGATAAGAAAAATAAATCAGACTTTGATCAGGACTCCGTGCATATGCCCAAACTCTACAGGCAAACCATGATGATGGGAAGTGATATGAGCTTAAACTATTCCTCCACAAGGTCTCACAAAATCTTGGCATTTTCATTTCCCCAGTCTAGAGTGTGTATCTGTAGGTTGCTCTGAGAAAGAATTAGGGTATCTTTGCAGTATATGTTTCCCATGATGCTGAAGGGTCCTTGTTTCTGGGGACAGAGACGCTTCCTCCGTCATTGAGTTCCAGATCTAAAAAGTGGCTTAGGCCTAGGAACTGAACAAAGGATCATGAAGTTTTATTTGGATGCCCATCTCCAACTTTTTGCTCCTCCATTCTTTCATTTTTCTTGCTATGAATGTTAAGCAGCCTACTTGTTGCTTGTCTACTCCATTCCTGAGGACTTATGCTCAGTAAACCATGACTATGACCTCGTTGGGACAAACACCCTTGAAGTCCCTCTGACCTTGTTAGTGAGTAAGAAGTATTTCTACCTGGGGCAGGGAAGACAGCTCAGTAGAATAAGCACTTGATTGGCAAGCACAAGGTCCTGAGTTCAATCCCCTGTACTACCAAAAAAAAGTATCGCTACCTGACCTCTATGCTATTAATGGACTCAGCTCTGTAGCCATCTTTCATATGACCAGTCCTGATCTTCATAAAAAAGCCACCAATGAATTTCCTAATGACAATGGTGATGTTCTTACCATGTTCCTGATTGTAATATTCAAGACGTAGTTATAAAAGGACTCACCACTTCTCCCTTGCCCTGTGTAAGTCTCAGACATCACGTTGAGAGGGATCCCAAATTAGTCCAGGAGAAGAAGCCAAATAGAGCAGCCATGTGTTACTGTGCTCCCTGAAAGATCATGTATCAACTGCTAAGATATATAAATTATGGAAGGCCCCTCCAGATAATTCCAGGTCCCAAATGTCAGGTCGTTTGCAGCCACTGGGTCTCTACTGAGATTCCAGATACCATGGAGTAGAGACAAGCCACTCCTGTTTTCCCATCTGAATTACTTACCTTACAATATAAAAACAAAATAAAATGCCCATCTCAGGGTACTAAGTCCTGCTATGCTTGTTTGCAGCAACGGTAAAAGATTTAATTTACAAATATGTTCCTCTGCATCAACAATAATTGACCAGAAGGGGCTGGGAAGATGGCTCAGTAGAATAAGTGGTTCCCTGGTAAGTGCAAGGACCTGAGTTCAATCCCAGGTTCCATCAAAATAAACTAATAAATAAATAAACAAATAAATAATTGACCAGAAGATATAATGTCAAGTAAAATGTTCAGAATAACAACAAAAACCTCAAAAAATTTAGGGGTCCTCCAGACAATAAATGTTCTAGAATTTTATAGAAAGAATGTTGAACTCTAAAGAGGACATACTTGAATTCAAGCCAGTAAGATTTATAGCCCCTCCCCCTCTTTTTTTGGTACCAGGGATCAAACTCAGAACCTTTTGCTTGGCAGACAGGCACTTATACTACTGGGCTATCTCCCTAGCCAAAACAATAATATTCAAAATTCAAAGACAATGTAGAAAAAAATGAAGTATTTATTAGAATAATTTGTTAAAATTTAAATTTTTAAAATTAAAATAATTTATTAAAAGTAAGCATTTATTAAGCAGTACATGTAACACAGCTAAGAGATAATAGACCGGTAGAAAATAATTGTGAGTTCTAATCTTGTCAAGTGTTATATCTAAATTCTTCAACAAAATGCTTTACATCAGCAACAAAAGAAAGGAGACATGATAGTTTATGAGCAAGAACATGAGGCTTGAATGAGCAACAAGTCAATGAAACAAAACAAAAATTCTAATAATTGGAAATAAAAGCAAATGAAGATGAAGATGATATAGCAGTTTCAGGTCATATGTGAAACATTTTAAGAAGTGAATAACATCAAGTATTGCTGAGAATGTGAGAAGGTGGAGTCTATCATTGCCTGATGGTGGAGTTTAAATGTGGTAGCCAAATGGCAAGAACTTCAGCAGCCTTTTGAAAGACATGTGTATATTTCCTACAAACTGAAGGGCTCACTCTGGGATCTGATTTTCCTCTCCCAAATTATTGCACAGGGATATAGGAGGTGAAGTAATAGAATACAGACAAGAAAATTAAAACTATGCCAGATATTTCAAAAGGAGACATGAAATACAAGAATGAATCCACAAGGTCAAAATAATCACGAGGTAACTTGGAGATTAGTACCAGCAGGCAGCAGCTACCATCTCTAGAACTGGGAAGCAAAAGTCAAAGAAGACGTGGTGTGACTATGACATCTGAGCTTGAAAGAGGGCTCTCTAAGGTAGGGCCTGTGTATCTGAAAGCAGGGTGCCACAAAGCTGCTTGGTGTATGAAGCCCTGAAGGGTTACACATGCTGTGGAGGGAGCACAGGCCATCTTCTTATGTGACATGGTGTTCCATGGTGTCGCTGCTGCAAAGATCTGGACTACAGCGCTTGCTGTTGGTGGCTCACCAAGAGTGTAGTAGAACGTGTTAGCTAAAAGAAAGCCTGCTTTCCCCTTCCCAGACCTTGTGAGTTTCTTCCAAAATCTTCTCTTTGGAAGAACAAGTGAGCTGACAAGGAGGTCTGGGAAATGCAGTTGGTAGAACCTAAGCCTCAAAAGAACTGGCCACAGTCTGAGAGGTGACAAAATAAAATGCCTATATCCCAGGATTATTTGTGGTAAGAGGAGGTTGCAGGAAAACCAGGTGCTTATGGTGATGCATGTTATGAAATGCTGTACAGTGTGTCAATTTCAAAAACAGCACTGAGAGGAAAAAATAAAAGGATTATGATTTCATTGGATTCATCAATTTCTTATTGCAGTTCTATCAATTTTTGCCTAATGTATTTTTTTAAAACGTATTTGGTACAGGGTCTCACTGTGAGTTTCAGACTGGTAGTGATTCTCCTGTGTTCAGCCTCCCCAATGCTGGGGTTACAGGCATGTGCCACCATGCCCAGTCTCAGTCGCCATCTCAGCATGCCCTGGGGGCAAGACTGGTATGGCATGTGGGCATGTGGGACCAGGAATCCAACCTTGGTCCCTGCACTTGTCAAAGCAGGCAAAAAATTCGTGGGCCCTTGCCTAATGTATTTCGACACTGTGTTGTAAGGTGCATGCACATGAAAGTTTATTTTGAAAACTTGCTCCTTTATGTAGTGCTTCTTTTTTCCTGGTAATTTTGTCTTTTTGAAGTCTGCTGTGTTGGATATTAATATAGTTACTCAAATTTTCTTTTGATTACTGTTAACATGGTAGATCATTCATTTACTTGTTAAAAATCTTCACTCTTTATCAAAAGTTAGAGTAGACATTTAGTACATTATTATAATTAGTTATTAATAATGTCTAAAGGTTTTTGAATTCATTTTTCACACATAATAACTCATCAGATTCCATCCATTTATTTATTGATTTATTTTTAGGTTTTCTTATTGTATGTATTTAGTACAGAGCCTACAGGGTCTCACTAAGTAGATCAGACTCAGTGATCTGCCTGTGTTCAGCCTCCCAAGTGCTAGGATTACAAGTTCACATCACCACAGTCTCAATCGCCATCTCAGCACCCCCGGAGGTGGGGTCGGCGTGCCACGCTGGGGATCAAACCCCAGCTGTTGTGCTCTGCCTAAGCAGGTGCTTTAGTCCTCTGAGCTATCTGGCTGGCCCTCCAGCCATTTATTTTTAATATAACGTTAAGTGTTTAAATGTGTTTCTTACAGGCAACACATAGTTGGTCTTTTGGTTGTTGTTACACACTGACAATTCTTGTCTTTTAATTGGCACATTTGAAGCATTGATATCCTAAATTGATATATTTGGATTCCTACATAACCTATTATTATTTTCTTTTATTATAACCTAATCATTATTATTTTCTATTTGTTAAGCATTTTCTTTCTTTCTTTTCTTTTTCTTTTTCTTTTTTTTTTTTTTTTTTTTTTTTTTTTTTTTTTTTTTTTTTTTTTTTTTTTTTTTTTTTTTTTTTTTTTTTTTTTTTTTTTTTTTTTTTTTTTTTTTTTTTTTGTGGAACCAGGGATTGAACTCAGGGCCTTGCGCTTGCCAGGGAAGTGCTTATTCCACTGAACCATCTCCCCCTCTCCTTAACTGAGCATTTTATCATTGCATTTTATATCTGCTTTCATTCAGGTTACTCTAGAGTTTGCAATATATATTTAGAATCAATTCAAGACAACTTTCAAATAACACTACCAATTCAGGGGTAGTGTAAGTATTTTATAACAAAATAATCATACTTCATCTTATATCTTGTATCAGTATATTCATTTTATTTATATGTACATGTACTTAAATAATTTTTGATACCATTATTTTTGACAAATTGCTATTTGTTAGATAAACTAAGAATAGAGATTTCTTTGTTTTTTGTTTGTTTGCTTGAGACAGGTCTCCATATATAGCACAGGCTACCCCTGAACTTACTATGTAGCCCAGATGGTCTTAAACTCGTGGCAATCCTCCTGCCTCAGCCTCCCAAGTGCTGGGATTGTTAGTGTACAGCACCATACCTAGCTAAGAATAAAAATTGTATTTTTACTGTATTTTCTCATATTCTCTCTTGTATGTAAATGTGCCTTACATAATATTCCTTCCAAATAAACTTTTAAGCATTTTTTGTAGCCGAGTGCAGTGATCCACACCTGCAATTCCAGCACTTGGGAGGCCAAGCCAGGAGAATCGCCACCTAGTGAGTTCAAAGCCAGCCTGAAATAAATAACAAGACTGTTTCAACGCAAAGCAAAAAAATTCTAGAAAGAAAGTTTTATTGGAAAAATTCTTTAAAGTTTGTTTGCTGAAGCAAGTATTTCTCCTGAATCTGTGGAAGATAATTTTCAAGGGTGCAGAAGTTTTGGTTGGTGTGTTTTTTTTCTCTAGACACTTAATGGTCCAGTTCATTATTTTTGTATGTTTTTCTACATGGTTTCTGAAAAGAAAGTAATTTTTATCTGTGCTGCACATAGATAAAGGTTTTCTTCCTTTTCTGACTTTTTAAAAGATCTTTAATTTAGTACTTTAGTACTGAGCTGTCTTGCATGTTAGGCAAGAGTTACACCACTAAGCTATATGCCCAGCCAGGATTTCTTCTTTACTTTTCGTAGTTGGAAAATAATGCAGCTACGTATCATATTTCTGCTTTGACTTCCTTGGGCTTCCTGCATCCGTGGTTTGGTGTCTAACATTAATCTGGGGGATTCTCCTCTTTTTTTCAAGAATTTCTTTTGTTCTTCTCTTTCTGCACTCTCTGATATTCACATTATGCTTCCTTCTATAGTCTCTCCCTTGACTTTCTGGGGCTTAAAAAAGGCATTTTCTCTCTGATTTTCTGTACTAGGGGCTTCTATTGACATACCCTGAAGTTCAAAGGTGCCTTCCCCAACCATATAATCTTCTAACAATCCCACAGTGGAGATAAACTGAACCCTCTCGTATTGGGAGCCAAGGTGAACCTCTTGTCCTTTAAGTTGCGTATGTCAAGTACTCTCTCCCACCACTACCACCACCTACAACAAAAAACTACTATAAGCTTGGTAGAGCACCAGGAAGTGAATATCACAAAACTAAGCAGAACCTTGGAGTTCTTCTCTCATGGATTTGCATACATTTTTCTCCAGCAGCTCATCAATGAAAGTTCAGGTCTCCCTGCCTGGGCATTGGTTCTTGTGGAGGTTTCTGTCCCAGTACATTGATTGGCTGCAAAATGAGACTGCAGACATGCACCGCCATGCCCAGTTGTATCCGCCTTTATCTTTCCAGTTTTGGGGGGTAGCACCTTTCCCTGAGACCTCGCTTCTCTTGTGGACCCAAGAAGAGTTGATGATTCTGAAGTTCATTCAGCCTTTTAATGTCTTATGATAGTCTCAGCTTCCTATGTGAGTACCTGGAAACTGCAAGCTCAATGCTTGACATTTAAAGTGTAAGGTCACAGTGTCATTTATGCAGAGTTGTAGTAAAGTGCAAAACAATAATACTTTTGTTAAGAAGTGCTTACATGCTTTAAGACATAGATATTCTACATCCAAGTGTGTACTAAGTGTGCTGTATGGAGCATAATTCCTGGAACTATGCAGTGTAGTGTACCTGCTGGTGGTCTATGCTAAGAGGAGGAAAAGAAGTTAGGGGTTAAAAAGAATGGAAAGAAAAATAAGTAAAATAAGAAAAAGGATGTTAGTACATGGAAAAATAACAAACTATATTCTAAGGAATGTAATTTAAATCTCTACACCTCAGGGTCTCAAAGCAAGCTTTTATCAGCCATATATGTTCTTGATTTCTTTCTGATTTTTGTACTTTCCTATTACTGCTTTTCAAAGCACCTAATACTGGATTGTTTCTCTTTAGGAATTGATCTTTCTGTGTATGATTTCTGTAATCTGGGAGCGTTGGGCCATTTCTTCCTCCCCCACCACGCCCTCTCCTAAGTTTCTATTATACAGTTTTCCAGGTTGGACCTGAAGAGACCTGTAATTCTCATCTTCACTGGATTTCAGGAATCTCAACCGCCATGCCGTGGGAGCTCCGAGCCAAGTGGACAAGCCCTCAGAGGGGACTGAGGTGCCCCAGTTACTGCCTCGGTGAGCCTCCCCAGGAAGCAAGTCTCAGCTTCTATAAGCCATGTGGGACAGAGGTCTGGAGGTTCGGGGTGTGTCCAACCTCTAGATTTCTACAGTGCTATTCAGCCCTGCATGGGAAGAACTGCCCAGTAGATCTCAACCATTTCAGAGATCCATGGAAGAGAATACATGGTTGTTTGATTTTTTTCCTTTTTTCAAAACCAGGGATCAAACTTGGGACCTTGTACCTACCAGGCAGGCCCTTATGCCACTAAGCTATATCCCCAGCTCAGTAATAAACGGTTGTGACTATTTTAAGCCACTACATATTGAGATGATTTGTTAAATAGGAATAGAGAACTGAAATGCTGCTATTACATTGATACTGAGAAAGACCGCATTTCCTATATTTCCTTTTAATTTTTAAGCAGCATCTAGAACTGTAGCTTAGCTATTATGTTTTCATTCAACCATTCCACTCAGCTTCATTTGGTAGACAGTTTAGCTATTGGACTGTTTTTATTTTTTTCTCAGAGAGATTTAGAAAATATTTAATCTATATATTAATGTGTGCTCACTGTAGGGCATGGAGGAGAGTAGGCATCTCCTCAAGGACAAGGTATTACATTTTGATGCATTTTCCACTAATTTTCTATATAGATTTTTTTAAATAAAAACAACTCTACATTTATTTGCCTTCAGTAAAAACATAAGGGCAGTAAAAACAATATGAACAAATGTTTTACAAACACTCCCAGAGCAAACCACTTACACGACTGCCTTTTTTTTTTACATATCATCATAATTGCCATCGCCTCACGTCCCTGCCATTTGAATTCACTGGTCATTTCTAGTTGGAGACACTTTGTAGCAGAGTAACATAATCTTCTTTCAGCATGATCCAACCTAGTCATTTCCCTGACTTTGCTTTAGAATGAATTTCTTCAGCATCGTCTAATACGAGGTTCATATACTCATCCAAATCAACAACACAGCCCTCTCTTCACACACTCCTTGCTCATATGGCCACCCTGAGATCTGGGATCTGTTCTGCAAGTATCTGACGATGAGGTTGATGGGCTACACCATTGCCTTTTGCACTTTCTGGCCCTGACCCCAGTATGCCATGGTGGAACCCAGCAAAGACCACACCAGCTACTGTATATAGATTTTTATGTGCGTGCTACTATCCAATGTAACACCTTTGTGTCCACAGGCAGGCTACATACTTTCTAAGTTACTCATGGAAACAAAGCACCCACTGAGAAAGTGGGCAGCCCTGGTATCAGGCTGAGCTGCCAGGATAAGGGTCTCTTTCCCTAACGTGTTCTCCGTAGTATACAAGTCTGTGCCCTCAGCTCCTTTCACCCAAATGTGGCGCCTTTTTTAGCATTAGCTTTATTAGTCCTCTTCTGGCTTTAATTAACTTTGCAAGTTGGGTCCCATATTATTTATACTGGAGTGTTCTGAAGGAGGATACCACCAGCCTTGAATGTAAGAAATATGGGAGAATGAAGAGTCAAGAATAACTGAGTTTTAAGGATTGATATTACTACAGTATCATTGAAAGGGAGTGAGAGAGAATGCTGTGGAGGATTGAAAAGTCTCCTTCAACTTTATATTCACCCGGAATCTCAGGATGAGATTCTATTTGGAAATAAGATCTCAAGAGGAGGTGAAACTTGAATAGCAGGCTAAGTCTAATGATAGACACCTTCATAGGCAGAGGGAAAGTCTCAGAGGAGATCGTGTGAAGATAGCAGGAGGGATGGGAGGGTGCATCTCTTAGCCAAGGAGTGCCAGAGATTGCCACAGAGACAAGCAAGAAGGGACGGAACAAATTCTCCCTCAGCACCTGCAGAAAAAATAAAACCAAAAGCAACTCTTCTAACTCTGACTTAAAACTTGTGGCCTGGGCCAAGGTGATAGCTCAGTAGAATAAGCACTTTCCTGGCAAGCATAGGATTCTGAGTTCAATCCCCGGTACCACAAAAAAAAAAAAAAAAAAAAAAAAAAAAAAAAAAAAAAAAAAAAAAAAAAAAAAAAAAAAAAAAAAAAAAAAAAAAAAAAACAACTTGTGGCCTCTAGAACCGTAAGGATAATTTTCTGTTGTTTTGAGCCACTAAATCTATAATAATTCATTGTAGCAACCAAGAAAACCAGTGCAGACATTTATTGCTAGTAATTTACTACTAGGTAAGGTTGAATGATAGGAAATTATCAATAGTTGATGACTTTTTTTCATCTACAAAGACTACAGTTTCATATGGTTTAATCTAAAATTTATGTGGCTGACTTAAGTCTCACACACCAACAAAAGCAATTTGCTTGGGCACATTTTTTTTGTTTGTTTGTTTGTCTGTTTTTGTATTTTATTTATTTATTTATTTATTTATTTATTTATTTATTTATTGTCTTTTTGAGACAGGGTCTCACTATGCAGTTTAGACTGGCCTTAAGCTCACTTTGTAGCTCAGGCTGGTCTCGAACTCACAACAATCCTCCTGCTTCAGCTTCCCAAGTGCTGGGATTACAGGCATGCGCCACCACGCCCGGTTGTTTTTATATTTTAGGGAAGGGTCTACAGGATGTTCAGGGTCTCACTACTAGATTGGGCTTCTAGTGATCTGCCTGTTTACAGCCTCCCAAGAGCTGGGATTACAGGTGAGTGCTGCTATGCCCAGTCTCAGTTGTTGTCTCATAGTGCCCCTGGGGGCGGAGCCAGCCCAGCAGGCCTGGGTATCCAACCCCTGGCCACTGCGCTTGCTTACAAACACTTTAATCCTCTGAGTTATTTGGCTGGCCCTTGCTTGGACACATTGTAAGAACCCTTTTCTTCTTTTTGTTTCAGGCACACAATCATTATATACCTGTATTAGCTAAATGTGATGTTTTAAAACATTTATACACTGTAATAATCAAATCAGAGCCACTGAAATTCTTCATGGTAAAGCTCCTGTCTTCTAGTCTTTGGAAGTATTCAGTCCAGTAACCAGAGCCACTCTACTGTACACTAGAACACCAGAACTTTCCTCCTGGGTAACTGTAGCTATGTTCTTATGCAAAACACTTTGACGAAAGCATTATTATATTTTTATAGATGAGAAATTATCATTAAAAAGCAGTTCATAGTCTCACAGTCAAAACATCACAGAACAAATATGAAATTATCAGACTCTAAAATCTTTGTGCTTTAGTCTAATATAAGGATCTCAAACATTACCATTTATGGTAATGAATTACCTAAAGATTTCATTATAATGTAGACTCTGACTGCCCAGGAATTCCTGGGATTCAGCATTTCTAACAAGCTCCTGCGTCTGGATGGCAATGAAGGTGCTCAGACCATGCTTTAAATGGTGAAGTCTGAAGGTACCCTGCCTTCTGACATGGGTAACTCACAAGGTGATTATTTTTGAAGCAACTATTATACTTTCTGTTTCTATCTAGGCAGAGTCATAATGCAGATAGTTGGAAATGTGGAACTAGACTATTTTGGAGAAATGAGAATTGATGGCATAGGGACACCAACAAAGAGCAGATGTGTGAATAAAGAGCTGAAAATGTGACTGGATGAGGTTTTTTTTTGTTTGTTTTTTTGTATTTTAGGGAAGGGCCTACAGGGTGTTCAGGGTCTCACTACTAGTTTGGATTCATAGTGATCCACCTGTTTACAGCCTCCCAAGAGCTAGGATCACAGGCAGTGGCTGCCACCCCCCCCACCCCCGTCTCAATTGTCACAGTCTCAGTGAGCCCCGGGGGAGGGGCCAGCATGGCAGGCCCAGAGATCAAACCTCTGGCCCCTGTGCCTGCTCGCAGACACTTTAATCCGCTGAGATTTTTGGCCAGCCCTTGGATGAGTTTATTGAGATACATTTTATTTCATTTATAATGTTTTATTGTTTACTCATTTTTTATGAGATGGGTCAATCATAGAACAAAGCATCAGTATTCTTTGCATATTGAGTAAAATTGTTTTCTGCTTTCAGTGTGTGCTCTTAAAAGAGCAATTTTTAAACACCTTAGCTGAATAGGTTTAAGAACTATGAGTTAATGTTGCCAGTGATTAACTCAGTGAGCTGACCATTAGGCCTACTGAATAAAATTCTTACAAACAGAATTTTAAGTGAATGCTTTAATAATGCTTTTCCTTTTTTAATAAAATAAAGTTTTGGTTTCATGGAACAACTGTAGAACTGAGAAAAACTAAAGATCAACAATGAATACAAGCTCAAAGCATTGCAGACTACTTTAAAGTGTAGTATCTTCAAGATATATCAAGGGACAGGAGAGTAAAGGGAAGAAGGGGAAATATCTTTACATTAAAAAAAAAAAAAAAAACTCTTTTCTGGAAGACTTGCATAGAATTCTGGGATTGTTCTGTCTTTATGAGTCAATAATGAAATTCATGTAAGATCTATTATAAAGGATTTCTTTGCTTTATTTGCAATATTTTAAGAACTAATTTGCAACATCTGCCTGAGTAAACAGAACTTACTTGAAAAGTAGAGAAGTAAAACCATGTGTCTGAAAAGCTGCACTCAAATACTTGACAGATTAACAAAATCAAACCCAGATGGCTGTATGACCCTGCAGAATCTCAGGACTTTCTGGCACGCCATTTGACAAAGGCCACACCATTAAAGTCAAGAATAATAGTCAAGGTCAAGGCATTTGTATTGTTGAATATGTGATTAAGAAAATAATTGATGGTTTTCATTCCCCTGGCCAAGGACTCAGCGAGGCATTTTCTCGGAGCACCATGCCCTAACCTTTCTAGGAAGAAATAGTCATGGAACCCCGGCTTCTCACTTACTTGGAGAGAGCATCATTGCTACAAAAAGGCCTAAATTTTTCATTTGTGGGTAGTTATCCTTAGTGACTTCAAGCAGGTGTCAAGTATTTTAGAGCTTTTCAGATGCTATCTGTTAGGATTTGATAGAATTGCATATCATCTCTAAGCAATATGTATTACAGTCATAATTGTTTTTATAGCACACATGTACACGCACACACATTTTTTTTTCAGGAAGTGGAAGAAAAATAATGTGAGGTACCAAGATGAGAATGATTTCTTCATAACATAATTATTCTAGGGCTAATCCTCCAGTGTCATTTAACAGTACAATTTGAGGGGCGAGGAGACAGCTCAGCCACACAGTGCCTGCCTGGCAAGTGCAAGGTCCTGAGTTTAATTCCTGGTACTAAAAAATTTCAATTCAAAAAGGTCTTGATGTGTACTGTTTCTAATATTGTTACAGGTAGCCAAATTAGATGGAAATGTTACACGCAGTTAGACAGGACCAGGTTCTCAAAAGAGATAACACAGAAGACAAAGACAACTATTGGAGGGACGGATACTCCTGCTGTGAACCAGACCTAAAGGCCAAACAAATGCTAAAAGAGTAGCACCTAGGATTGATACTCTAAATAGGAATCATCACCTGGAAAGACCCAAGTGAGGCACTAGCCCAACCTCCAAAGGGAAGAGACCCTGTCCCATATTCATACCTGCTTGCTACATGACTCCCTTCCCCTGAGCCTAATCAACTGTACCTGAGCAGTGGTGCTTGTAATCCCATTGGTTGGCCATAGTTTTGTCCCACCTCACATCCACCTAAGTGAGTTCCCATTCTCTCCACCTTATCCCCACACAGCTTTGGGGATATAAAAGTCCCTGGAAGAGACGGCTTTACCGGGCAACCGGCTTGGGTCTCACTTCTGTCTCTTTCTGACAGAAGCTTTTCTTTCCAATAAAGTTTTACCTTCAACCTCCATTTGTTCCTAAAATTCATTCTTCGATTTTAGAGAATACCAACTCATTCAGGTCAGGTTGGGAGTTTTACTTCCTTGTACCAATACCATACCTATTATTATATTATCTTTAAAATACATTAAGAGACAAGGACAAAAATTAAGATTTCTTGAATGCAAGCACCAATATTCAATTATTTCCCCACTCTTGCATATCTGTTAATCTGAGCAACAGATCTGAAAATAAAAATAGATGATGCAACAACCATTGTCAATTCATGTCTTGAATACCTGTAACGTATGCCTTGTTGTATGTTACCCTGTTTCTATATTTTTCTATTTGTTTTTGCTTCTGCTTTTAGTCTTCAAAATAAAATTAAATTAAACAATAAAAAAGACTGTGAGTAATGTAGAAGATGATTACCCCATTCTCTTCTCTTATCATTTTCAAGATATTTTACAACTCCTTAAAGTATAGGTAATTCATAGAACTGAAAGTTCTCCGTGGTCTGCTAAAAATTCAATTCACTTCCTTCCATCTGTGAAGAGAAACTGTTTCTCTCCTATCTGAACATTCATTTCAATATTCCTGAGATATTTTTTGAACCAGTCACAATATCTGTGTGGTCTAATACATTAATAAAATAAATTTTTTCTCATGTTCAAAAAAAGGTCTTGATAGTGGCTAATTAAAATTACTCTAATACTGGAGTTTATTTACCTCCTTGATGCATTTTCTTGTAACTATTCAGTAACTGCAGAGAATGACCTTGAACTGAGGAGTGACGTGCAGGCCTTTTCATTCTTCTACACATGTAGGATGAATAAAGTTTCCCAGAATGAAAGGAAGATAATCATAAAAGTATCTGGGAAATCACAAAACAGTATTGCTCCAACAAAAGAGACATGATGTATACTATTTCTGTGTTACTTTATTTGCTTCAATAAAGTATGTACTAACATTGTAATTAAAAAATTCCAACAAAGAAAAACTGTCAAGTAAATTTATAGCTCTAGCAGTTGCGTTTTAGAGGAATAAACCAAGGCTTTTTTGGGTGATGGTTTATCTAGACATTAGAATAATTTATTGACTTTCCAAAACTCAGAACATAATCCATAATAAAGTATCATTCTGTTGCAAGGGTCATGCTCAGTATAGTCAACTGATAAAGACTTTTTGATGATTGTTAGAAAATCTAATAAACCCTTAAAATTGAGTAACCATAAAATGTTCTGCACTAAAGACATTTTCTTGGCATTCTCTTACAACTCTATGAAAAAATCAAATTAGTTTGCGCTTTGGCTAACTACTTCACCATTTGTGGGTAGAAGATGCCATGTGGCATTTTAGTTATTTTCATTTAAGAAATAAAAATATGAACACACATATTACACACCCTGTGGTCTTCTTTCAGTCTTTCAAGCTGACATACTAACTAAGAGGGGAGAAGATGAGTTTAGGGTTGATATTCAGCACAAGTGAGAGTCCTCTGGAGGTGTCTTTACTCCTACTCTCCTTGGCCCATGCACTAGTCCACTTGGGTATGCCAAGTAGACCCTGTACATTGTGCATACCACACTGAATGGAAACTATAAGCTATGGTCTCTTTCCCTTGTCAGAATATAAGCACAGGATAGCAACCATGTCATGTCAGACAGATACACATACGGTCATGTATCACATGATGACGTGCCAGTCAGTGACCAGATACATATATGATGATGACTTTACCACATAGCCTAGGTATCATTTGCAGAAGTGTACTCTACAATGTCACACAACTGCAAAAATGCCTAATGTTGCATGTCTAAGAATATATGCCCATCGTTGTAAGTGACGCATGACTGTGCATGGCTCAGATCTTCCCCTTGGGAAAGGAATGCTGCAGCTAATGTCTTGAAGATCCCAACTAACATTTAAGTCAAGATCATCCTTTTCTCACAATGCCCCAGGCAATGATTTCACACAGCCACCTGGCTGCGCCCACGTTCTTGTCAGGTAGCCACTAACACAAAGTCACAGAGCCATTTGCTCCCAACGCAGAGCTCCTCTCCAAGGCAGCCCTTGCTCCACAGCTCCCACTGGGCTGGAGAGGATGTGCCACATCCATATTGTCATCTGGTGTCAGCTCTGCCAGAGACTTCATCCTTCCCTTTTCATTTACAAGAAGTCCTCCCTTAAAAATGTTCACTCCCCAAGTCAAGTTCACATCTGTTTTCTGGGAAGTTAACCCTGTGATCACTGGTGCCAGAAGTTGTCCGAGACAGCAGTAAAGTGAGGTATGGGGGTGAAGAGGAGGAGCTGGGTCCAGTGGCAGTCAGTACACAGCCAGCCCCTAGAGTGAGCTGAAACATTTGCAGGCAGCAAGCAGGGAAACAGGGATGAACGGGTGCAGGAAAATCATCAGGGAGATGATTCTGGTGCTGGATCTGTGATGGAGTGGAGGTAAGAAATATAGAATAGGTTGGTTGTTTCTAAATTGTATTGAAACTTTATGAATTACTAATAAAAGCCAGGAGATTAACATGTGAGAAACTAAATGTAAAAGCCAAAGGTGGATTTGAAGAAGGCCTCCTGGCTTTCTTACCCTTTGTGTCTCCTTGCTGCATGACACCCTCTTCCAACTGGAGACTCCAGCAGCAATATGACTATCACTGTGCTTACCTTTCAACTTAGAGCCATGAACCAAAACCTCTTTATGTCTAAATAAGGAGCTCTCATCTTATGCAATAGGCTCACAGGAAAATTGATGATTCTGCACAGATTTAATTTTTCAAATTAGAGTAACTTCAGTGATAGTTTAAAGCTCTTTCAGGGTAGTCATGACTACGCAAGTTAAGAAATCTGAGGTCTTGAGATCCTGACACAGGGAACTAGGACATCTGGGTGGATTCCTCTATAGATTTTTCACTCCCCAGATTATTTGAATCTCAAGAATAAAACATGTGCAGTCAGCCCTTCTGTTCCATCATGAGCTGGCATAAGAGAATGACCTCCTTATCAACCCTCTCCAAGAATGGCCTGCCAGAGTGCCAGCTCACAGGTCGTGTTCTGGTTTAACTTCTTTTCCTTCAAACCGACATTATAGAGTGCTTTCTCATAGACTTTTCTTTTGCCTATTATGATTGCTGATATTGTTTTCTATAGATCCAAGTTAACATACGATTATACATTTTTCATATTTTTTTCTGAAGATACTACGGAGCACACACGCACACATGTACACATGCACGCACACGCACAGAGCTCACTATAAACACTGTGGAAGTATACACTGCATTCTTCACTCCAGTTATTCTTCAAAGAGAGCTTCAACCACTTATACTAAGGGAAAAGAAATAGCCAGATATTGTATGAGATCTCAGACAGGGAGTACAAGTTGACATTGCTATCCAGACAGTCAGACACCCAAAACATTACCTTGCCTTTCCCATCAGAGAAAGGGCACATAACAGAGGTCAGGCAATGAATGGAGTTTGAGCCACTTACAGTAGATCCTCTAGGTACTTAAATGCCAGGGCTCTGAGAGTCACCACGTGGTTATTTCTCTGGTCCTCAAGTATATGACTGGAATGGGTCTACCTGGCAGCTGGGTACTCATTTGAACTTAGCCTTGTTTTCTTCCACAAGATGTGGATGTCAAGAAGTAGTAGCCTGTCTACATACAAGTCCAGCTGCTCTACTTTCAATTCTTTAACCCCTGTTCCTTCTCATCAGCCCTGTTCCTCTTCCTTGTCTTCTGTGATGTTACATACCCTCTAGTTCTTTTGAGCTCCTTAGCACTTTGGCAATAGATCAAGTGTCCACTTCTGTAGATATTTACGCTGTAGTTCTTAGTTTCCACTCTTTGATCTCTTTTTATCTTCCAAAAATGTGTTTTCCCTCTCTGTAGTAGCTTCCCTTGAGATTGTTTTATTTGCATGTGTTTTTGAATTTCTTTTACTTTAATATCCACTTACCAGGGAGTTGGAGAGTAAGTGAACTCTCATTGTATTTTTAAATATTCAGGCCTTTTTTTTTCTAAGACAGGGTCTTAGTAAGTTGCTGAGTTGCCTATGCTGGGTTCAAACTTGTAATCTTCATGCCTCTGTGCCTCCCACAGTGCAGAGACTGCACGTACATGCTAGAGTGACTAGCTCTAGCCTTTTTTTAAAAAATGTGCTTGGTACAGGGTCTCACTACACAGCTAGGACTCGTAGTGAGCCTCCTGTTTTCAGTTTCCCCAGTGCTGGAATTGCAGGTGCGCACCACCGTGTTTGGACTCAGTGATGGTTCAGTGCGCCCAGGGTGGAGGTGGGGGGCAACACAGCATGTGGTGCCAGGAGTGGAACCCATGCCCTTATGCTTGCCTAAGCAAGCACTTAGTCTGCTGAACTATCTCACTGGCCCCCCTTTTCTATTTAGAGCAATTACTTCTCAGGTTTACTTTTTTTTTTTTTTTTTTTTTGCGGTACCAGAATTGAACTCAGGACCCTGTGCTTGTCAGGCAAGCACTTATTCTACTGAGCTATCTCCCCAGCCTCCAGGTTTACAAATTTGAATTCTCCTATATCATTCTAGAAGGCAGAGATATTTGTAATTTAGCAGTAACTCAAATAGCTAATGAATCATATAATAATGTGTGTGTTCTGTATGTACATTCATGTTATGTCTTTTTGTTAATTTCCAAAAAATAAAGTTGAAGAGTGAGGCATGACTGGAATCTAAATGTCTTTACATTTGAATGACACCTTGAAAGAGCAAAGAACAAGAGATAACATTTACTGAAAGCTGAGGGTGTACTAGATACTGTAAGTTCTTTGTTTGCTATGAAAGAGAAACTGTTATTAACTCCATTGTATGGATAGAAGAGACTGAAGCTCAGAGAGATTATCTGACATGCCCAAGACATCACGGCTAGTGGATTATGGAGATAGATTTTGAATATAGACGATCTGTCTTCAAAGCTGAGTTATCATATTGTGCCGCATGTTAGGGAGGAAACCAGATGTCCCAGGGTTTAGAAATCTCCGCCATGCTATGCTCAAATCAGTCATCACATTGTGTATCAGGGGATGACTATTGTATTGTAGAAACTCTGTCCTCTTCTACCTTTGTAAGCCCTTTGGAGTATACATATATATATTTTAATCTTTGTGTAGTTCAATCTGATAGTCACTGTAATGTAAGTATTCAGAAAAATGCATGATACACAAATATTGGCAATTGATTTCAAACATCAGGACAAAGAAAAATTTTGAAGTGACATAATATTTGTGAATATGGGAAAAAGGGAATTGTTTATATTAGTAATTATGGGAGATGGAACTGGAGAATTTTGCCTTGAACTTGTAGAGAAATTTACTTCTAACTTATGTATTGTTAAGTGGTACTTTAAAAAAATCATCAAAGTCTGGCTGACTACCAAGAGAGTCTTGCTATTATGAGCCATGAACTATGACCAATAAGGACAGCTCTATATTTAAAACTGGTGGTTGCTAGGATGAATAAAAGGGGAGGAAATGGAGGGAAGAAAAGTTTACAGTTCCGTAAATTACAGCCTGTGGCAGGACCACGATGCCTGACCAATCCCAGCCAGGGGACAAGTCAGCCAAAGGACATTATTCAACCTTGTATAATTTGGTTGCATCTTTGATGTAGTAAAAAAGCTTACATTTTGCTTGGATTCCCTTATTAATGATCATACCAACAAAAAATTTATTTCAAAGGTCCATTGCCAAGATAACTCTCCCCCTGAGAATGTAGCAGCCTGACTGCAAAAGTGGGAAAGACAACCAAACAAACCCAACAAAATACAGTTTAAGACCAAGAGCTTCTGAGAAGAAAAATACCAAGGATTACACATTGAGCTGCAAGAGTATATATTGATGCTTGTCGTTTAGAATAATCTAAGGGCTGGCCAAACAGCTCAGCAGATTAAAGTACCTGCAAGTAGGCTCAGGGACTAGGGGTTCAACCCCTAGGCCTGCAGTGCTGGCCCCGCCCCCAGGGCCTGCTCAGAAGACAATTGAGACTGGGCATGGTGGCACACACCTATAATCCCAGCTCTTGGGCAGCTGTAAACTGGTGGATCACTAGGAGTCTGATAGTAGTGAGACCTTAAAAAACCTGTAGACCCTTCCCTAAGAAAAATACACACAAAAAAGAAAAAAAAAAAAAATAGAATAATGTAGTTGTCAATAGGCAAAAGGAGAGACAGCCAGAAATCTTTTCTGACATTTTGAACACCAGACCCACCACAAAGTATGACTGCTCTGCCTGCAAACTCTTCAGTTATTTGTTTCACAGACAATGTGAAAATATATGGATTTCTACAAGTATGTTTGGCATACCAAAGAAATGCTGAATAGCTGACCTTCATCACACTATTAGTTAAAGGAAGCTGTGTTAACTAACTTTCTATTACTATACAAAATACCTGAGAAACATTCACTTGTGAAAAGGAAAGGTTTATTTTGTCTCAGTTTGGAGGGAATTTAGTCCAGTGGTTGGTTTGATCTACTTTAGACCTCTTTGTAGTAGGAACCAACAAATGGTAGGAACACATGGTGAAACCAACCTGTTCGCTTCATTGTAGCAAAGTAAAAGACATAAAGAGGAAGACTCGGGGGTCCCACAACCCGATTTTAGAGCATGCTTCCAGTGGTCTAAATCCTCCTAAGGCCCACTTATTTAAATTTTCACAACCTCTCAACCAGTACCGTGGTGCCTCACTTATCATGGAGGTTACATTCCAGACATCCCTGCAATAAGTGAAGATCAGGAAAGTACAAATACATTATATTTATTTTAGTATTCATATTTAAAGGCTGTATAAGCCCCTCCCACACTCTTATAACCCTTTCCCACACTGTTAAAAACACTTCTAATGTTCTTAACCATTTTCTAAACTTATAAACCTATATAATTTTGACAACATAAGTATCCTGTATGGTACTGCAAAATTCCATGATATAGCAAAAATTTGTGATAAATAATTTAAATTAGTATTTTTTGAAAACCAGCAAATCAGTGAGTACATGAAAGTCAAACTTCAAAATAGCAAGGGACTGCAACAGTGCCAAGCTGGGGACCAAGCCTTTGGCACATGGCCTTTTAAAGAACATTTAAGATCTAAGCCATAGCAGAATCCTAGTGGAATACAGCTCATGAACATGTGTGTGTGTGTGTGTGTGTGTGTGTGTGTGTGTGTGTGCGTGTGGTGTAGCCTTATTTATGTGTATATAAGCATAAATGTACTTCTAATCTTACTGTAATGTCCAATATCTGACATTCAACACCTAGCATGGAAATTAACAATGTTTTATCTCAGAGATTTGCTTCTGACAGCAATGCCATCAGTGCTTAATACCTGTGGGTTCTGAGCCTGAGCATTGCATCAATCTTAAATAGAAGACATTCAAATAAAAAATGCATCTTGTGGGCCAGGGGTGTAGCTCAATGTCATAAGTGCCTGCTCAGCAAATGCAAGGTCCCAAGTTTGATCCCTTGTACTGCAAAAAAAAAAAAAAAAAAAAAAAAAAAAAAAAAAAGTGTCTTATATTAATCAGCTTTTCCATTACTGAGACAGGATACCTAATACCTACAACTTAAGGGAGGAAAGATTGGCTCATGGTTTCAGTGGGTTTAACTCAAGGTCAAATGGCTCAAAAGCAGAATATCTTGGCAAAAGAGCATGATAGAGCAAATTCATGGTGGCCTGGAGGTAGGGCAGGGAAACAATGCCAGAAAGAGGAAGTGAGGCGCCAATAATAGAACCCAAGGCCATGACTGCATGACCCACCCACGTACACCCAGAATTATTCTGCTCCAGTCTTCCAGGAGGAAACCAATCAAATTGACACCCCACACTAGCTGCCACATACCACTCTTTGTCAACTTTACACCCATATGTACCTCCTTAAATGATACCTAGTCTCCAGATAAAGACAGTAGCAACTTAATAGCCCAACGGCAGAGTGCCTGCCTGGCAAGCGTGAAGTCATAAGTTCAATTCCTGGTATCAAAAGCAAAATCCACATAACATCATACAACTATCCTACATATGACTTGAAGATACAACAATCTTTCCCCAAAGTCTCAATAGTTCCAGTATTTTTCAAGTTGAAGTTCAGATTTCCTCTGAGACACAAGGCAAACTCTTAGCTGTGAACTTTAAACAATTAAAAAAATCAAGTTATATACTTCCAAGGTACAGTGGTGCAGGGTACATACACATTCTTAATACGAAAATAAAATGTAAGTAGATAGAAAAGAACCAAATCAAAGAAAGCTCAAATTCCAGAAGGGAAACTATTAACTTCTATAGTTCCATATCAGACATTTGTGGTAGATAGTAGTGGTGGTGAGATGTGAATTCTAAGGGAAATGTGAGCTGTAAGAAGATTGGATGGCCCCACACATACAGCCTTGTCCATTGAAGCCTGTGTGGCCTCTTTTCAGGGCTGCCTCTGCTCACAGCTAGCAGTGTTTCTCAGTAGACAGTCCACGTACCTGGCATCTCCAGCTTCCTAGTGGCTCCACGGCAACTTCAGCCTCATCTGCTGGCCTATCAGGCCTTTCTTTGAAATCTGAGTAGATGCCTCCTTGATCCCCAAACCTTTGCATTCTGCATCCTAGTAAAATGACAACAAGGCCTGCCACTAGCTTGAACACTAGCTAGGCCCCCTGGACTATGGCTGCAGTAGCTTCTGAATGCTACTGGATGAGAACAGTGAAATGAATTGCAGAGAACCCATTCTCCAGAGATCCCTCCCAAGCAGACATCCCAGAGAACCTCTTCCCAAATGGAATGCTCACAGTTTTGGATTATTGACCCTATGATGGGTGGAGCATTGTTGATTTCTGAGATGCTTTCCAAGAATCTTCCTTTTGTTTCTGTACAAGAACATGCTTGATTGATTCCTTTTGAATGGTGATTGTCTCTTTCACAGCCACACTCCCTTTGGCCTCAACCTGACAAATAGTTCCTAGTAGGCCAAATTTTGTTTTATGAGACAGGTACTGCTATGTAGTTCAGGATGGCCTAGAACTTATAGTAATATTACTGCTAAATGTCCCAAGTGGTGAGATTGCAGGCATGATCCACCATACTTGACCTCTACTCTGCCTCTTGCCATCCTACTTTAACTACTACACCTTTATATTAAACACATACTGACTTTTTTCTGTCCATATTCCACAAACAATATGACAACTATTGATATGTCACTTACATTGTAGTAGATGTTTATGATTGAGAGACATGATTTAATGTGTATGGCAGAAGGTGCCTACACTACACGCAAATACTATGCCATTTCATATAAGGGACCTTGGTATGCTTGGATATTTGCGTTTTCACATTGGTGAGGTCCTAGAACCAATCCTTGTGGATGTAGGGGGATAACTGTATAGCTGCACAATGAGTAGTGAGGTGTAGGATATCGATCTCAAGGCACCAGAACAGAATGAACAGTAGTTGTGCCCTTAGGAATATGGGCTGAACATTCCTCAACTACTACTTGATCAAGATACTATGGCTTAATTGAAGAATAATTTAAAGTAAATTGCAAAGAGGTTCAATATTGTCTTTTTCACCAACCACAGTTAACTGGCTTAGAGCAGCCACTCAAATTGACTGAATGAATAGATCTGCTTGAAGAGCTTATAAATTAGGATGTGATTATGTCATTTGGGTCATTTGTTCATAGGTAATTTAGGTGGTAAGATTTTATCTTGATCACTAACAAGTTCATTTTGATTTCCCATTTCTCTTGGGCACTTTTGAAGAAAGCCCTTGATGGGCTTCAGGCTCTTGATGGGAGTTTGACAAAGTTTTGTTATTTTTCTTTTGGGGAAATTCTGAGAAGTCCTTTTTTGGTAGACTTTTCCAACAACTTCTTTGAGGTTATGGTCACAATTGTGCCTAATGGAATTGCTTAAGTATTTCTAGGTGATATTTTAATTGCTGGTTTGAAAAGTGATTTTAAAAAAAGGCAGGGTAGCATCTACAACTCCTGAGAAACAGATCAAACTCCCTCTACCTACCTGCCTTTTCTGAGTTGTCTTGGAAATCCAAAAGTGGGCTCATGGCAGATCAGCTCCACTGCTAATATAACACATGCACTTTTCTGAGCAATACTAGGTGAATAATATAACCAAGAGGAATTCCAACTCTCTGGTCACAACCATAATGTGACTAAAGGAGTTACACATAGAGCTCTCTCAGCTCTCAGAAAGAAAGAGAGCTTGTGGCCCTCAAGGCCTAGTATGTAGCTCAGAGTAATTAAAAAGGATGAGATTCTTTTTTTTTTTTTAAGCTGTTTTCACTTAAAATTTCATTCAGAAAACTTCACAACATTGTAAGTGATTTTCAGTCCCTTCTTACTTCCTATCCAACTCTCCTAATTCACTTTTGGTTGAAAACCCAACTTTTAGGGTGGATGGAAATGTCTGTTTAATTACAAAAAGGCTGTTTGTGATGAGCATTGATTCTACCTGCCTCCTCCTCACTCTGGACCACATATTTTTCTTCCCACACCTCTGTTCCTGAAGAAACGTGTGACTGCACCTACCTATCTATCTATAATATTTATCAGGTGTTTCCAACTAGTCAATGTTGAGTTTGTCACCTTAGAAGATCCCTTGTGTTTTGTCCCCACATTTCTGAATGTAGTGTTGCATTTGAGTTTTGAATTTTTTTTTCTGCAGTCTGTGGTTTCCTGGAATAACATATGTGCTTGCTTGGTGTCTTTATTTTGCCAACAAAATGCCCACAATCCCAATGATATTTCCAACCCCTTGTATTGCATCCTGATGTCTATTTATATTGACACCCGGGCATTTTAGTCTCACTACTGGCACAGAGATGATATGTTTGTGCTTCATTATTACTGTGATAAAATAATGCAATATTTCTCCCAATAAAATGCTTCCTGCCAGTCAGTAAAGCTTAAGCATTTCATTTTTGAGAGGTTACTGGTAATTTTCTTTGGCTGCTAACAGGTCATCTATTTAAAACCATGTGATTTCTGAGAAGAGCAAAACGCCACCCATCTGTTCTTCAGCATTGATTCCAGTCATCAGATGATATGATTTCTCATTCATAGGATCAATGCATCTGACATATGTTCTTGGCTTTACCACCAGTGATTTATTATGGATATTTCTAAGATACAGTATGGAAAAAACATATTGAAGCAGTCTGGCACTAGGGAGAGGAACATGGCCGTTGATGGGGAACAATCAAACTGTCTCATCTGGGAAACAGAAGAGGGCATGGGCCTGCAATATTCTGCGGTTCTAATCTGTCAGAGTGGGTTGACAGAACTGCTTTCAATAAAACAAGAATTTCCTAGCATTCCCCTTGCTGTTCCAGAAGTCCGTGCCCACCATGACACCCAGAAGCATGCCTACTGATATTCACTTGGGGTGGGGGGGGGGCAGAAAAGGTCTCACTTAGCAGCCCCACAATGTACCAGGGACCTGGAGGCACTTGGATCGCACGAGATGGAAGGTTGGGCAATTTTATTAACTATGAAGTAATACAACCTCCCATGGCACATAGTCTGTGGAAGTCATCTGGGGCTCTACCAATCTCATTATGAGGGGAATCAACCTGAGCTCCCTACTTTCTTTTACATTGTGACATATTTCTTTGGCATTGTGCAATTTAGGTTTACTATGGCACTGGCTTTTCAACTCTAATATCTTTTTTCTTACTCTTTAAATATATTCCATCAGAAAAGATTAAGGTCATGATTTTCAGGCAATTTTACGAAACAAGGTTAAACAATGTTCCAAATTTTGGTAGTGGAATATCTATCTATCTATCTATCTATCTATCTATCTATCTATCTATCTATCTCTCTCTCTCTCTCTCTCTCTCTCTCTCTCTCTCTCTCTCTCTATCTATCTATCATCTCTCTCTATCTATCTATCATCTATCTCTCTCTCTCTATCTCTCTATCATCTATCATTCTTCTATCTAGCAACATATATGTTGTGTATATCTATGCAATATATATGCTCCTATACTTATTCAGGCTTCCACCGTTACTGTCTGGAAGCAAATGCATAGGTGGATTTGGCCTGAATCTAATACACAGAATCTGAGATGCAAATGCATAGGATGTAAGTGAGAAGTAAACCAGTGACATGCACAGAATCTTTTATGAATATCATACCAAACTGATGTCTCATTTGTAATTAATTTTGATGTTTTAGTATTTCTCTTTGGCCTGCCTGCCATGGGATCTGGTGCCAGCAACGCCATTGCCCCTGTCACTATGGCTCATTACAAAGCTGCCAACTCAAAGTGCAAGCAGTTCCATAGGTACTTGGGGAAGTCAGGGGTGCTGGGCACACTGACCAAGGTGTGGTAGCCTTATATGAAGAACCAGAGGAACCTGCTAATGCCTTGGATTTTTTAAAGCATCAATTAGGAGCTGCTACCCCAGAAAATCCAGAACTTGAGATGCTTCATCTAGAATTGGCAGAAATGGAAGAGAAATATGAAGAAGAAAATAAAAAACTGAAGCAAATCTTGCCCAGCAAGAACCACCTCAGGAGGAGAAATGTGCTGAATAGGATTCTTCTCAGTTGAAAGGACACTGAAAAATGGTTTTGTATGACTTGATTAGTTTGTATAGTATATAAAACCTTTCTGAACAGATGCTATAGAACTTTTAACATGTTAAATTCACTTCTCACATTTATGTGTCATAAAGACACATACTTACGATCGCCAATATTTGGATCTTAAAGCAGGAGAATTATGGAGCCAAAGTGAATCCTGGACAAACCTAAACAGCCATCTAATTCATTACCTTAAAAGACATTCTCTTACTCTGATTAAGAGTAATCCTACTGGTTAGATGTTACCCAAGGACATTTAGTGTAGAACTGCTCCTTGGTTTAGTTCAGTGTAGGAGCATACGTACAATCTTGTTTTACAATGATGATAATAATGTTTCTATTCCCTGTAGGCAACTGGAAAAATCTGTGTGACACACGATGCTTTTGCATGGGTTGCTGTGAATTTTCTGCTCTTGTTTATATAATGCAGAGCAAGTAACTCTTCCTTGCAACCACTTTGCCTTAGATAACTGTGTGTGCCAGTTTGAACTCTGACACCACTTTTTTCCTCTGTGCAGTCGTGCTGTCTGACAATGGTGCCTTGCTTTGCTTTATACTTTAGTGGGGCCCAGTTGCTTATTAGCCTTCATGTGCTGTTCATTTTGCTTAATAATGCAGTTATCCTGATTATGATTCATATAACAAATCAGGTCACACTGTTACCCTGCCTTACCTAGTTGCTTGGTTAGTGTAGACAGAAGTAATATAATGTTCTGCTTTGTGCACAGGCTGGAGCCATGCACTGTAAAATTAGTAGTGCTTTTTTCCCCTCAAAGCATTTTTCTAGCCTTGAATTCATTTTGCCTTCATTGTCCCTGTAAAGTAAGTAGGCATACATGAGGGGAGACTGGGTGCTGAATTTTTAGGCCAAAGACTGATATTAACACAATTATTGACTAACTGTAGAACTTTGGGTATATTAAACACTCTGAGATTTACTTTCCTCATCTGTTAAATGAGAAGAACATCTGTGTTGCCTACCTCACAGGATTTATAAGTGGTAAAGCACCATGTTCTTGAACAAAAATATTTTCCTTCCATTTTAAAAGACAGAAGTTGGCATCTGCTTCCATGTATAATGAGTGTGGGGCAAAATTAAGTGAGGCAGATAATTTCTTGAGGAGCAATCCCTTCAGGGGTGTCCTCACTTATGTAAATATGTGAATCAATTCCATTATCCTGTTGGACACTGTCTCTTTGAAAAGGTTTTTTTTTTTGTTGTTGTTCTGGGAAGGGTCACTTAAGTGGCCTTGCTTGGTCACTTAAGTGCAGGTTGAGCTGGCCATTATTCTGGGAGAGGAGTGTAACCTGAACTTCCATGTTTGTGTTATGAGGTCATCACAACAGAACAAGATGGGAAATCGATGGGCCAAGCACCCCTTGAGCCATGTTGCATCCTGAGAAGTGACCCTATACTGGAACTATATGAGTCTAATCCATAAAAGATCCTTGGGATGGGCAATCTGAGGGAAGGAGGGCCCTGTATATGACAAGTTGCTATGGGTGACCTTTCCATGGAAAGTGCTGCTCTGGAAGAGCATGGCTTTGGCATCACTAGTAGCTACAGGAGCAAATAGTGCCTTCACCAGGGAGCTGCAGCCCTTCCCTCAGAGGTGACTTCTAGAGCGTGGACAGCTCTCCATCATCCTGGTGTTGGCAGAGGACACAAAGGTTCTGAGATCTCTCTTATCCCAGGTCGCTTGGTCTGCAGTGCTCTGTGTCTCTGGGATAGGACTCACAAGGCCTCAGACACTCTTAAGCAATAGAAAGGTAAAACAGTAGGAGCTCATCCATTGTGAATGATGCAAGGAAAGGTAGTCCATTTCCACAGGGCTGAGCTTTATGTTTGTTTGTTTATTTAGTGAGTTAGTTAGTTTTGGTGGAACCAGCGATTGAACTCAGGCCCTTGCACTTGCCAGGGAAGCATTTATTCTCCTGAGCCATCTCCATGGCCCTGCTTTGTTTATTATAATAATTAGGGACCAGGCTGGGAGCAATGGCACATGCCTGTAATCCAGCACTCTAAGAGCCAAGGTAGGAGAATCACAAGTTTCAGCCTAGCCTGGGGAATTTAGCAATGAGTTTGACCTTGTCTACAAGAAAGAAAGGAAAATAAAATGGATCAGGGGCCACCCTCTGCTCTTCTCTTTGGCTTTGACTCCCTAAGACGAGTGTCCACTCAGTTCTCCAGGCTGTGCCCCAATGCTTGGTGTCTCCAGCCTGACTGTCCCCAAGGGATCCCAGTGCTCCATGGTCCTCAGATGCCCAATGGAGAGGTTAGAGGAGGGAGGATGGAGTTGGAACTTGCACTCAACTGTTCAAAGGAAGTTCTAGCATTTCCTCCCCCAACCCCAAGAATGGATTCGGACAATTGCATTCTACCCTCTACCGGCTGAGAGTCACTTTAATTCCTGAGCATGGAACACTGAGCATGGTCACAGTTCCATCCATTAAAGCAAGAGGTTAAAACATTCCAGGGAAGGTACACACACATGCATAATAATATACATATATACTGTATATGACAAGTTGCTATGGGTGACCTTTCCATGGAAAGTGCTGCTCTGGAAGAGCATGGCTTTGGCATCACTAGTAGCTACAGGAGCAAATAGTGCCTTCACCAGGGAGCTGCAGCCTTTCTGGGGTATATATATATACACTGCTGAGGCTACATAAATCTTAGGAAAATAAGCAGAAAATACCAAATGAAATTAAGATTGGAATAAGCAAAAGGCCAAAGAATAATGTCTTTCAGAAAGTAGACACAGAACAGAAGTTCAAACCCTTGCAAGAGATTCACACCAGGCGCAGAAAAAGACACTATCTTTTGGGTTAAGCCTTCAGATTTCCCTAGTTGTACTGGCTTTGTCATTAGAAGAGGTCAGGCTAAGTTAGGAATATGGAGCATCTATCATCTATGGACCGACCTTGGTGTAACATTAGAGACTTAGGTACTAGCCAGAAAATGGTGTTTTCTTTCCCCTATGATTCATATATTACCTAAGAGCCTCTCATTTCTTGGAATTCTTTTAAAATTCCAAGTTCTTTCATCAGGGACTATTAAACAGCACAATCATGGGTAACACATTTTCCTTGTAGAGAATGGAATTGATTATCTCAGTATTAAAATGAAGCTATTTGGGGCTGACCAGATAGCTTAGTGGACTAAGTGCCTGGTTAGCCAAGTGCAGGGAACAGGGTTTGATCCCTGGCACTGCACACAGTGCCAGCCCTGCCTCTGGGTGCACTGAAGCAATCACTGAGTCTGGACGTGGTGGCGCACGCTTATAATCTCAGTGCTGGAAGGCTAAAAACAGAAGGATCACTATGTATCCCAGCTGCATAATGAGACCTTATATCAAATACACTGAAAAAAACAAAAACAAACAAACAAGAATACTTTAAAAAAAAAAAAAACTATTTGTCTTTGAGTGTCTCCTGACCCAAATAGCAAAACATACATCCAGTTTACTTCTGAACTATATTGAATATAGTGATAGTGACTTTATTATATAGTTTTAAATTACAAATTTTATGTACTATTATTGTTGCTATAGCTAACCACTTAATACAGATGTATTGACTACTATGTTTTAGACACAATTCTAGCAGCTATTGCTGATTGTTATTGTGCAAAGTGCTTTACTGGTATGTCAAATTCTCATGATCCTTCCGAAAAAGTGGGAGTTATTATTCCCATTTCACATAAAGAAAAAATTGAACGTCAGAGAGCTTAAGGAATTTACCAATGTCAGACAGCTCACGGTAGACAAGGCCAGTATTTTTTGATTGCATAGTGCTTGCCGCCAGACTAGAACAAATCTACTTTAAACTTTTCTCTTTTTTCTCCCTGTTAATCTATCAAAATTATACCTTGTTTCTCTATATTGATCCTCGCTGCTAACATAGATGTTCTGCCAGCCAGTGTTTAATTCTCCCCTGCTTATTTTACAAAAAGAATCTCTCTGATACCCAAATACCACATCATCTCCTTCAGTGCAGGAAAGTTTCAGATCCAACTTTTAGCCAGGAAACATGGAGCAGAGACCCGGGAGAGGCTCATCAAGGCAATGAGGAGCAGGGGAGTCAAAACTTCTTGGTAAATGCTCCCTGTTGGCTTTGGAGCAAATTCCAAGAATGTCAGCAAAGTCTACCGCCAAGTGCTAGTCTAGAAACATAATTTGAGGTCATATATTAATAATTCTGCACATGCCACTTAATATTGCCCATAGACCCACTCCATTGAATGCAATAACTACAGCTTGACTATAACCAGGTAAATATTCATGACTGCTTCAGATCCGTACAGGAAAGAAAGGCCGGATTACACTCTAATTAGTGGGTTAGGTTGAGTTCTCTGTTGAAACTGAAACACTTGGCTGACCACACAGTATAACTACAAGAATGTGTCACGGATATCAGTATTATGTAGCATGTGTGTAAAATCAGAAGAAAAAAAAAAGTTTTTGACCTTCTCCTTTGGCTGTTTTGGGTCTAAAACTCAAGTTGAAACACCTATTGAAAAATATGGGCTCCTTAGGAAAATGGCTCCAGTAAGTTACTGGTGGTTATCAGATATAGAAGGACATTCTTCCCCTGGGCACCTGGTTATTAGCGTTCGTCCAGGTTCAGTGTAGATAAATAGAAGAGACAGTCATGTATTTACTTCAAATTTCCAGCCCGATATTCATGTTATGCCAACCAAAGACTGGAAGAAAGTTTCTCTTGCTGGGTGCAGTGAGCTGTACCTGGAATTCTAACTACTCAGGAATAGTTAGAATAGTACCCTCGGGCTGAGGAGTAAGTTCTGGAACCAGTCTCCCACAGATTCAGAGGAATAAATCTAAGACGACCGAACAAAAGAATAAAAATATTGGCATTCAATACCTTTTGCCCAGGAAACACATCAACTCCTCTAGTAAACGGTGAGCTCTTCTAATAAAAAGTGTGCTCTTTTGATGTTTTAGTAGCTGGCACTTCTCAGAAGACCTAGAATACAGCAGGCATGTTAAAGACTGCGATGCTGATGGCAGCAAGGGTAAGCGCGACCGCCTTCTCTTCGACGCCCTCTTCCTTGCACTGCACGACCACCCGTGTGGTCTGTGGCAGCCGGAGGTCGTCCTGCACCAGCCTCCGCCAGGCATATTCGAATCACCAGCTCACGTCTACATTCTTCTCTGTAGTTTCTATTGAAGCTTTCACTTTTTCTCCATTTTTACCTTTTTCTTCTGTTGACAAAGTTGAAAATTTATTTAGGTACTTGTGTCTGGGATGAGGTGGGAATATTTCCTATACGGAGAAATTCAATATTATCCTTTTTAGAAAATCTCCTACATTTCTACTGGTCTTTTGAAAGGAGAAGCTAATGCTGAATTTTTTTCTTTTCATTCTTCTTATTTTTCTCTTTTTAATTTCTTGTAACTTTTTTGTTTTTTTTTAAAACCAATTTTATGCATTTGTATGTGGTAACCTAAACTAATTTGAAGATAATATGCAATACAGAAACCATTGTTAGATTCATGTTATTCAGTTTGGTGAAATTTTGTATCATTTCTAATGCTGGTTTTTTAAATTACTATTTTGCATTCTTTAACCAAGAAAAAAGAATGGGTTTGATGGGAAGATTCCCACATATACACATATCTGTCAACTTCACATTTAAGCTTACCTGAGGCTGGATTGCAGGCCATAGATTTATGTGCACGGAGACTGTAGCACCTCACTGTCTCAGAGTCTTTCTTCATGGAGAATCTGAGAGTATGGTCTTTGACATTGTCCTCAAGGATTCAGTCTGGGGTGAGAAGAGAGACTCAGATTTCTGTTTTCTGACTTTCTGCCAAAGAAAAGTCATTTGACTACTTGTTATATGACTGACTCATTAGGCACCCACAGAGTCTGTCATTTAGTTGTAAGGGTCATTCCCATTTGGCTTTGGAGAGAAGGGCTTGATTTTGGGCTCTGCTCCTACAGCTGCAATGTGGTCTACCCAGTGGGCCCTTCCTAGAACACACCATTATTTCTACCTTTTGTCCCAGTGATCTCTGAGTTTTCTGCTTTTTTTCTCCATACCAAAGAGCACCATCTGATCTTCCTAAATGTAATTTATTCATCTTCTTCATTATTTCTTTTTCTGTGAGATAATATTAATTCCATGAAGGTGAGAGACTGATCTTCCTTCACCACTGTAGTTCTAGTGACTGGAACTGTTTGTGGTTCATCACTCTTTGAGAAAGGAGTCAGGGGAGAGGAAGAAAAGGGAGGGGCAAGGCAGAGAGAGAAGGGGAGGGAGAAGAGAAAGGAAGGCTCAGAGAAAGAAAGTAGGGAGGAAGAAAAGGAGGAGAAAAATGGAGTTCAGAGCAGGAAGTTAGTAATCTTGAGGAAGCAGTCACAGAGAGATTGTGGTTTCGGCTCACACTATAGCAGTGATGGTGAACCTTTCAGAACTTTCAATGGTACCAATAGCCTGCTCCAGCACACTGCTGTGGGTTCCCCACCACCACTTCAAAGGTTCCTTTCTGTATTTGAGAGGAAGAGGTGGACACATAGATGATGGGCCAATGGGGGTTAGGAGGAATCAGATCCCCAGACCTCAGGAACAGCCACAGATCCTCTGCTGCCACACACATACTCTTGTGTGCTGAGGTAATACAGCATGAACATAGCTCACAGGCATATATTTGTGGTTACATCCTTTCATATGAGCCTCTTCATGGAAAAGGAAAGGCTGACATATTTTTATATATAAGGAACTTCATTTGCTAGGATATGATGTTAATGAAGTTTATTCCTCAGATGAGCAAATTATACTGGTCATATCTAGCTGCCCAGAACGTACCCTTAACTTTTGTCTCAAAAATTATTTTTGTGATAACAGGGCAATAATGTGAATGTGGGAATCCAGATGGATTAATGCAAATCCATTATTGTTCCTAGAAAAGGGGCTCAAAATTCCTGACTCACTGTGACTGGATCAAGAGATCAGTAGACCTTCACTCCCAAAGGCTAGTATGTAACTTCCATTTTTCTTTCCAGATTTAGAAGTGCAATTTGCTGTTCAGAACAGCTTACTGAGTACAAATGTCTAGAATTAATGATGCTATCTTTAACCTTTTTGAAACTCCTGACTTTTCTGATTCTTTTCTTCTGGTTTAGAGGCAGATAGGCAAGCCTATGGAAGTCACATGCCTTCCATAGGATCATTACCACTGCCTCTGATACAGTTGCCTAAAATGTAGCAAGCCTGAGGTTATTTTTCTAATTATATTATTCACTTAGTTCATAACTCTTTTTGAGAATATTCTGTTTTTAAAGCATAGAATGCAGTAAGATGCCAAATAAATCAAACATAGACTTTGTCTTTTAAAAACCTATGGACCAAAAGGGATGCAAGACAATGAGGTCCTGTCAATACCCTCTTGTTTGCTACACGTATGATATGATTGAAGTTAATGTAAATGCTATCAGTGGCTCTGTCTTTGTTTTCCCACTACCCATGTACAAATATGCTCTTAGCTCTTCAAGCAGAGGTAAACTGCAAGCACCCGAGGGACATTATCTTAGGTTTCTCCAGCCAAATGCCACTGTGCAATTGGAATTTCCCTCATTTCAGATAAACTTTAATACACTTGATGTGAAGGAGAGATGAGGGAAGCGGTGCTAGAACACACTGTGACTCTTGCCAAATTCTTATCAGATTGTCAACTGAGAGAGAAGCCAGTAGCAAAACAGGTAAAAGGTGGGATTGATTTTGTTTTTTAAAAGCCTTACAACAAAAACAAAAATAGACAAGACAACCTCAAACTAAAAAAGTTTCTTGTAGTACACATTGTTATCTTCATGCAGTTGGTTAGTTCACAGGTATCAGCATATATAGTTAGTCAGGGTGAGAATCCTGCCAATTAACTGCTAGTTTCAAAAACCTGATGAAGATTCTCAGGATCATTGCCTTAACAGTCTTGTGCATCCAAATGCATGGCTTTGCCCCTGTCATGTTTCCTAGTTTTTCTTCTTGCCCTCTCTTCATTGTCTAATCCTTAAATTCTTGCATAATAACCATTTTGTTTTGTGGTACCAGGGATTGAACTCAGGACCCTGCGCTTGCCAGGCAGGCACTTATTCTACTGAGCTATCCATCTGACCCCCAATGTCAGTGAAAACTCAGGATATAGGAGAATCTGCACTGTAACTTCCTGTAACTCAGTTGTGACCCAAATTTTCTGATAAAGGAGATTATGGAGCCACAGAGAAAAGTGATCAATGATGTAGAGTGTGCTCAAGGGGAGTCACATGGAGAGAAAACATTTTCTCAGGCTTTCACAGAGAGCAAATTGGTCAAGCAATGGCCGTGACTCATCCACATGGCTGATACTGACAAAGGATCTACAAAGTGCAGTTCAGGGTTTCAGGATAAATCCTGAGGGGATCTGACTGACCGTGTCAGATACAAAAGTTACATTTCTTGTTATATAGGTTTTGCTTTATCTTGTTCATAACCATCCAGCACGAAAATATAAAAATGAAGTATAAAAAGTAAAACCATATTAATACGTTGAGCTGTAAATGGCTCAAGTCAACAACTTCTGACACTGCCAGTCCTACAGATAACCCACTACTATTATGGACTACTGGACTATATTGGAATATTTTGCTGAAGTCATGCACCTACAATATTTAAATGACAATGAAATACCCTTCTCTGACAAAACTAAACAAAAAAGGGATATAAATGAAGGATCATTTTGTATCTGTATATTGAAAATAGTTAGGATAGAAATACAGCTACATTCTCTTCATTCAGTGAATAGAAAGATTTGTACTAATAGTGTTTATAAACAGGATACCATATCTGCCTCTCATACTATGAATAACCACTAAGAAGACAACAATATGCAATGCATTAATTATTGGAGCTGTCCTACTAATCGGTTTTGAAACTGTCTCATTGCTATTTGTTTCTCAATAAAATAATTTTTTAAAAAAACTAAAAAGTTTCTACATGGCAGAGGACTCAAAACATTAAAATGGCAATAGAGATTGGGAGACAGTGCAAGTCATATATTTGATAATATCCAGGCTACAAGAAGAGCTCCTACAATTCAACAGCAACAAAATAAGCAAACCATGTAAGAGTAGGCAAAGCTCTGAATAAATATTTCTCCAAAGATTATGTATAAATGGCCAAAATCTATATGAAATGATGCTCAACACCACTAATCAAAAGAGAAATGCAAATCAAAACCAAGGTAGGGTAGCTCTTCACATTGGTTAGCTTCGCTGTTTACAAAAATCTAACCCTAGGACAAGTACGGATGAGAATGGGGGAGAATGGTAACACTCGTACACTGTGAGAAAACAAAATAGTGTGGCCACTATGAAAAACAATATGATAGTTCCTAAAAAGTGAAAAATAGGACTCTCATGTCACCAGAAATTCTGTGCTTGTGTATTCATCAAAAAGAATTGAAACTGGCTTCTTGAGGAGGTATTGTGACAGTTGAGTGGGCTGCCCACAGCCCAAGCTCCTGCCTATAACAATGAAGGGCTTGCCAAGCATACACCCAGTAGTATGGAGTGAGCAATTACCTCTGTGAAAGATCACTGGAAGTTGTGCTTGGGACCCGTCCCAGCCAAGGTGCTGGGGCAACAGAAAAGCACTGCCCACTGGTCAAAGGTAGCAGCAGCAACGGGGAAAAAGGGAAAGGGGGCAATAACTCAGGCTTTCAGACTTTAAAGGCCAGATACCTCTGCTTTCAGTGCCTCCTAATGAATATCCCTTGGGGGCCAGTAATTTGGCACCTGTGCTCTTTCTTGTATAGGGCATCATTGATCTCCGAGGCTTCTTTCATTTTCTCTCTTAGGATAATGGAAGGAGGAGCAGCCATTGGGAGCTGCCTGGAGTTAGAGGGAAGAGAGTGGCTCTCTCAGCTCCTTTGTCTCTAACTGTACTAGGCTTAGTGCTCCCATGCTCGCTGAAGCACTATTCATGCTAAAACTGATGTAGAAGCAACCTGAATACCTACTGACAAATGAATGGATAAGAAATGTGCTGTGTGGTGTTATCTAGCCATCAGAAAGAAGGAAACCTGCCATGTACAGCAACATGGATGAATCTTGAGTAAAAGATTCCACTTGCATGATGTATTTAAGAGTCAACCTCACAAAAAGGAAGAGTAGAATTGTACTTGGTGGGGGCTTGCAGAGATAAAATGGAGAGCTGATAATCAACAGTTGTAGAGTTTCAGCTGTGCAAAATAGCTAGAGATTGCATCATGTGCCTGTAGTTAACAGTGTTGCATTGTGCACCTAAACATCTGTGGAAAGGGTAGGCTTAGTGTTGTTGTTGGCATGGTAAAATAAAAATTGGAATTTAAGTTTTAGAAAACCTCAGATGGGGCTGGGGAGATGGCTCAGTGGAATAAGCACTTCCCTGGCAAGTGCAAGGGTCTGAGTTCAATCCCTGGTTCCGAAAAAAAAAAAAAAAAATAGACACTAGAAAACCTCAGATGTTACTCTCTTATAAAAGGACATGGCTAGGTGTAGAAATAGATTCCCACTGGAATTGTCTTGGTGGCTTCTCAAGCACCTATAATAATTGAATGACAATAGAATGCCCATCTCTGACAGAACTAAACAAAAAAAAAAAAGAAGATACAAAGGAAGGACCATTCTGTATTTGTATATACATAACAGGATAAATATGCAGTACTTCTGTGTAATTCTATGAGAAGAAAGATTTGCGCTAATAGTGTTTGGAAAGGATATCCTGTCAGCTTCTTTTTTTTTTAGGGTTTTTTATTTTTATTTATTTATTTTTTTTTGACAGGGTCTCACTATGCAGCCCACATTCATAGTGATCCTCCTGCTTTCTGCCTCCCTAGGGCTGGGATTACAGGCGCGTGCCACCACACCCAGACTCCATCGCAGGCTCAGTGCACCCAAAGGCCAGGCTGGCAGAGCATTCGGAACCAGGAATTGAACCCTAGCAGCTGCACTTACCTAAGCAACACTTAGTCCACTGAGCTATACCGCCGGCCCTCCTATCTGCTTCTTCTAGTATGAATAACCACTAGGAAGATAACAATATAAAAGGTATTAATTATTGAAACTGTACTATAATTCAACTTTTAAAAAAAGATTCAACTTTTTTAAAAAAGATATAGAGCTACATTCTCTTAATTTAATGAATAGAGGCGTCTACTCTAACAGTGTTGTAAATAGAACATTATGTCTGCACCTTGTACAACAAATGACCACTAAGAAAACAATGTGCAGTGTATTAATTATTGAATCTGTTCTAGTAATTTGATTTGAAACTTGCTATTTGTTCTTCAATAAAATTATAGGAAAAAAAGAACCAAGGAGATGTTAGATTTTCTTATCTTGGAGCAATGCTTCTTCCAAAAGCAGTATGAAGTTGAGTATGAAGCTGCTTTCCAACATCTACTGGCAATCTGAGAAACAGTGGACTGCAAAGATTCCACCAGTTGGGATAGCACCCACTTTGGTAATGTGTGTACACCCACACGCACACACACATTCTTCAAGGTCTGTCCTAAAATTTATCAGGAGCCCCAAGTCTCACCAGCCTTTCTCCTCCTGGTTGAAGATGCTTACAGTTTCCAGCTGGAGCAGACACTATAGGGAGCCAGGCAAGGAGGCAGGAAATAGAGCAACCAGTCCTAGGGAAGAAGCCGCAGGCTCCCTGGTAGCTTTTGATTTGGATGTCACCTTTATTCTTCTTGAGCTTTTGCTGGCATATGTTCTTTTGAGTCCAAATGACCAGGCAATGGCAACAATTATTTCTCCTAACTCCTTTGGAAAGAAAGTTCCCCCTTTCCATTGTAACCCCTAATATGTATTTCTCTTAATGTTTCTCCTTTGGCTTAGGCACCACTATTGTGTCTTTTATTTATTTAAAAGAGTGTTTAGAGCCAGGGAGATGGCTCAGTAGAATAAGCGCTTTCCTGGCAAGCGCAGGGGCCTGAGTTCAATCCCCGGTTCTGCAAAAAAAAAAAAAAAAAAAAAATTAAAAGGGCTGGCAAGATAGCTCAGCGGTCTAGAGCACCTCTCAGGGACCGCGGTTCGAGCCCCAGTACCACATGCCATGCCAGCCCCTCCCCGCAGGACCGGCTGAGCTCACCCCCCATCCCCGCGAAAAAAGAATCCGTGATGTGTAGCGAGACACTGTAATAAATAAAGGAATTTAAAAAAAATAAAATAAAAGAGTGTTTGGCCATGCAAGGGGACTGAAATTCTTATATTATTTGTTTGTTTATTTTTATGTATTTTGTACAGGATCTTACTGCATAGCTCTGACTCATAGTGATCCTCCTGTTCCAGACTCCTCAGCATTGGGATTACAGGTGTGCATCACCACACCCAGTCACTGTGGTCTGTTTAATGTGCCCAGGGGCAGGGTTGATGTGGCATGTGGTGCCAGGGATTGAACCCCGGTCCTTGTGCTTGCCTGAGGAGGCTCTTAGTCGCCTGAGCTATCTCACTGGCTCTTGAAATTTTCATTTTAAAACATAAATGTTGGTGCCTTAGAAGAAATGAATAAAGTGATAATGAAAGTGATTGGAAAAAATAGTGACTGCTGGGTATCTTTCTTCTATGTGTGTGTGTGTGTGTGTGTGTGTGTGTGTGTGTGTGTGTGTGTGTGTGGTTGCATGTTTGTGAATTCTCCCAGTGTGTTTTCTTCAACCCGGGACACAGACATCTAAATGTCCCCCCCAAGTTATTCAACTTAATTTGGTTCCACAGAAATTATTGTCAAGACCTGCGGCTGTAAAGACTATGATGTGTTTATTCCTATCAGCGATTTTTGAAATTAAAGGCTGATCCTCTTTTGTTAACTAAATAGCTAGTGTTTTGCACTCATATGTCCTGCTCCTGTGGTTTCTGTTTGCTAAGAATACCATTCCTGACCAATGTCCTGGTGTATCTGATACACCTTTATTTTAATCTTTTAATATTTTATTTCTTCTTGAACTCATTTTTACAATATATTGTCATAGTGTAAACAGTATGTTCTCTCATTTTTTTTTCCATACGGGGGATCGAACTCAGGATCTTGCACTTGCCTGGCAGGTGTTTATGCTGCTGAGCTATCTCCCCAGCCCTGCCTCTATTTTTAAATCCTGTTGTGAAAATTACACATGGCAATGCAACTCTCAGTCCTTCCACTCCACAGGAAGTTTAGCCTTGCTTAGCCAAAATTGTATCCCTTGCTGAAAGGAAAAGAAGGAGAATTCCCACCGAATATAGCCCAGCCTTCATAAGATGTAGTCGATAAAAATATGTACTTAGCAGCACAAGGTCACCATCAATAATTAGCTTAGATAATGCTGTCTTAATATACCTGTCCTGGCTGAGCAGTTGGAACTGGCTAGGAATAGAGTTGAGTCTATTCAGCTGGAAAGCTAGAGAAGTAAAAATGTAACCGCCACCAATATATGAAATGCCTAAGAAAATACTAACGCACATTAGGTACTATAGATAGTGTCACCAAATACTGATTGCTTTTACTGTGATAAAGGTACATAATATAAAGTTTGTTGTTTTAACTGTCTCAAGATGTACTGTTTAGTGTACTTAGCACTATCTTTTTAGCTCATTGTGCTGCCGATCTTTAGAACTTTGTCACCTGAAACTCTGTTCCCAGGGAACAACAGCTTTCCATTTCCCTTCCTCTGTCCACCCCTGGAAACCACCAGCCGACTCTTTGTTTCTGCGAATTTGACCATTCTAGATATATTCTACAATAGAATCATACAGAATTTACATTTTTATTTTGGGCTTATTTCACTTATCAAAATGTCTATCCATGCGATGTCAGAATTTCCTTCCTTTTAAAAGTGGAACAATATTCAGTTGCATGTGCATATCACATTTTGTTTATCCATCTATCTGTCAACGGACATTTGGGTTGTTTCCACCTCTGGGCTACTGTGAATTAGGCTGTTAGGTATATGAGCATACAAATGACTCTATAAGGTGTTGCTATCCATTATTCTGGATAGCTAATTAGAAGTGGAATTGTTGAATTACATGGTAATTCATTTTTATAAGAAATCATCATGTTTGCCATGGTAGTACATCAGTTTATATTCTGAGACACAGTGCACAAGGATTCTAGTTTCTTCATATCTTACCAAATGTGACAGTATCTGGATTTTTCTTTCATTTAGTTTTATTTTGTTTTGTTTTAAGACAGAGTCTCACTGCATAGCTCAGGCTGGCTCGTCTATAATAGCCTAGAAATTATGACCTTTGTGCCTCAGCCTCCTGAGTGCTGGAATTAAAGGCATGCACCACCTCCGCTGGCTTTTGTCATTGTTATTATTGTTTTTGACAGTAGCCATTCTGCGGAAATGAGGTGGTATTTCTTTGTAGTTCACACCTCATTGATCCATATTTTTCCAGAGATTAGTAATATTGATCATCTTTTCTTATGCTTGTGGATTACTCATGAATGTTTGCAAGAGAGCTATGGATTGAGATCTTTTGTTCATTTTGCAGTTGGGCTACTTGTTTTTGTTGTGGTTGAGTTATTAAATCCTAGATGTTAAAATATGAGTTAAAAAATATATTTTCCTATTTAGGTTGCCTTTTCATGCTGGTGATTTTGCCAAATATCAAATTCAGGAGAATTAAAGATCCAGGATTTTGAAATTTCCTAATATGATAAAAAATAAATTTCTCATGCAATCAAGTCTGTCTCTTAATTTCTTAAAAATTATTGGGTGATGAATTTATGAGACTACATGCAGGGTTTTACATGTTCAACTTATACGAAGCCCAGTGCCTTTATCCCCAAAGAGAGCCTGATTTTGCTGATAGAAGAGAAATAGTATGTAAAAGATATAAGATAAAGAGGCAGGTGCAGATCCTGAGGCAAACAAGCACCTAAAATAAGGAATGGAATGCAAAACAATCCATATAAATGCTGTTATTTAAAAATCAGGATTCTAGTCTGGAAACCTAAGGCAAGAAGGGACCCTTTTCAGTTTACACAGAAGCATGAAGAATGGGGACACGGTACAGATTAATCAGGGTATCAATTGCTCAAGTAATTCATACTTAGAAATAACTGTCAGGTAAGTAAGAAATGCTGAGCGCAGTTCATTGAGACCGATGAACAATATAGTTTTGGATGGCTGCTTTGTGACTGTAAGGGAACTGATAGCAGCAAAATATCATATGTTTACTGGTATGTTTAAATTTTAGCACATGAAACAAAGTGGATATATAAGAATGCAGAAAACTCAAAATATTCTACCACTATTGCAATAGTTCAGTTCTACCTAAGTCAACCAGCAGGTGCTAGAACAAATATAGACATCAGGTATTGATTTTAGAAGCTTATTCCAGAAAACTGAGCTAAACCGAAGGGAACCTAGCATTTCAGATACATCTGAGGAAGGCTGAAACTGTCAAGAGTATTTCTGACCATCATTCCAGCAGCTTAAGTCAGGGGAAGCTGAAGAGAGGGATTTCCAAACTGGAAGAACCAGGTCTAAACAGCTAGTGGACAGGCAACTCAACTATCAATGAACAGGCATAATTGCTGCGTGCTCTGCGAGAGACCCAGGAAGTATAGGCTGACCGACTTGCCACTGCAAAGCATTTCTAGAAGTATACATTAAAAGTAGATCATTATCCAGCAACTGTACCTTCCTGAAGGAGTGAGACTGTAATTTGAGGTTGACTTCCTGATCTTAGGCACCATCAACAATAAATTATAAGGCAAAGCTGTTTTTCTTTTCACTTTTTTTTTTTCTCTGTACCAGGGATTGAATTTAGGAGCCTGCATTTGCCAGGCAAGCATTTCTTCTATTGAGCTATCTCCCTGGCCCTTATAAGGCAAAGCTGAATACCCATATTTCTGTAGTGTTAAAATAATAAAAGTGTTCCAAGTTCTTGTACATTTTGTATGTTGATTATGTAGAAATCAAATAACTACAAAATATATAAGAAATAATCCTACATCATTTCAAAGTTTTCTTTATTTGACAAAATGTGTTACTGTAATACAGATAACACAATTATTGGCATTAACTGTGCACTCACTAAGTGCCACCAGGCTCCTTTGATCCTCTTAGCAAACTCATGAGGAAATGGAGGCTTAAAATGGTGACAGCACTCACTGAGTACAAATGACTGAACAATGACTTCACCCTAAGGCATCTAATTTCAGATCTGGAACTCTTCATGCTGCACTTTACCACATAAAACAAGGCAAAAGATGTGAGTATATAATCTGAGATCTGGAACAGTTCCTGTTCCTTTATATTATCATGATTAGGAGCAGATCAAGAGAAATTACTTGTAAGGATTTCTTAGTGACAAAGACAGGACTTGACTTCTAAATCCAAATTCTTTCTACTTCATCTTTCCACCTTCCAGTAGAAACATTTTCTTATTGCTTCCACCAGACAACTTTTTATTTTCATTAGTACACTTTTATTTTCATAAGTACAAGCATGCAGTATATAATTTTACATTCATTGTGTGGAGCAGGAATGTGTACATAGCTCATTGTAATTATTTTTTCATCTCCTTCCTCTTTCTCCTCCTCCTTCACCTCTTGGTCCTGTTCTCTTTTGCAAAAGACCTATCTCCCTGCTTCCTAATTACCTTGAGTTTGGCTTATTATTTGTGTGGTTATATTTAAGCTTCTGTCAGGCAGATAACTTTAAGACATGGGTATGATTTCTACATGCAAAATAAATACTTAAATTCGCTAAAAATTACCAACTGGAAGGAATCTAGGAATTGGTCGTTTATTTACTGCATCAATAAACCTAGAAGAATATTCCCTACTCTACACTTTCTTATTACATGAGATAATGTGAATTCTTCATTGTATCAATAATTTTGAGTTGTGTTTTCTATTACTTTCAGTTGAATGCCACACCACAGGATAACCTGTATAATATTTTATTTCTATTCCAAAATGTGAAGTTAGTATTTTCCTTGGCATAGTCCCAGGCTAGGGCTGCACATCATTTAGGAATTCAGAATCTAGAGTGAATAACAGAGACTCATAATGACTTTCCAATAAATACAGAGAAAAATACTTTTCTTCTTTTTGTCAGGAAAACATTCGTCCATCCCCAACAATTTCCAATTAATTCCCAATCATCTTTGGAAAGTTGAGGTTAGAATAAAAGGAAAGAAGGAAACGGGGGATAAAAGCTTGATCCAGTTATATTCCTTTGCTCGTAACATATCTATCACCTAAAGGGTCTTCTTCTCTCTCTTCTGACTAGTCAAATTTTACCTCTTTTTCATCATTTTCAAGTCTCATCTTGTTCATCAAATCTGAGAACACTGCAGTTTATTTCACTTTGATGTGCAGTTCTTCTGGAGTTAGAGTAGCACATTTGCTAACCACCTGGAGGCATGCTTGGGTTATACTGCACGTTACATTGCTTTTGGCTTACTTCTTGCCTCCCCTACGACATTCTAAACCTGTCCAAGGTTACAGAATCCATCTGGTGCCTCCTTGGATATGGTGGATGTTTACAATTAAGTCCTGGTGTGTGATTTAAAAGATAATTAGAAATGTGGGGATAGAAGAAGCAAAGAAAAGGAAAATCAAAGAAAGCATGTAATCTTGATTTGGTCCATCTTAGGTTTTATAAAGTGAAGGTCTGGGTGCAGTGTGATTTAAGATTTCTAACTAAATTTCCGTATCATAGCAATACCTGGGTATCAAAAAAGGGATATGGAGAAGCTGAACTGATCAGTGGATGGATGGATGAATTTTCTGTGCTTTCAGACATCATTCATATTCTCCAGTTTTCTGTGGTATTTCTTGATACTATTCATCATGGCCTGCTTCTCTCACATGTGTATTCCAAACAGTGGTTCTGACTTATGTTAGTCAGTTTTGCATTGTGACAAAATGCCTGAGAAAAATGACTGAAATAAGGAAGGATTTGTTTTGGCTCATGGTCTCAGAGGTTTTAGTTCATGGTCAGTTGCCTTCATTGTCATATGCCTGAGGTGAGGCAGAGTATCATCAAGAAAGAGAATGGTAGAACCGAGCTACTTAGCTCATGGCAGCTGGGAAGAAGAAAGAAAGGGAAAGAGAGACAGAGAAGGGCCTGGGAGCAAGAAATACTCTCAAAGGCATGGCCTCAGTGACCTATTTCTTTCAACTTGATCTCACCCCTTAACAGCCCATTTAGCTATGAACTCATCAATGGATTAATATATTGATTAGATCTGTGTCTTCACAACTCAATCACATAATAATAATAATAATAGTAATAATAATAATAATAATAAAGCAATAATCATTTTAATTAATAATAATTAGCAATTACTCTGAAGCTCTCAAAGATAAATCTATTTTCCTTAGAATGAGAGAAGAAAATCTGTCTTTTTTTTCTCATGGAGAAAGTTGCACATACTTCACAGCTCACCCCCAAAATTAGCCACTTATATAGAATGTGTCTTAGAAGAAATCCTTGGAAAGGGCCAGAGAAGTTCTTATTCCTTGGCAAGGTTACTTTCCATTTCCAAGCATGAAGAGAAGACAATGAATAATGGAAGATCTGTATAACAGAAATTGTTTTAGAATACAGTTCATTAAGCCTTTGATTCAACATGTGGCATAATCCCCAAAGCTATTTCTGATTAATATTATGGAATAACTTTCTACATAGTCATACTGACCCATTCCTAAAGGTATAGGTTTTTATCCATGCATAAATATATTGAAAATCTTAATAGCAATCCCTCTAGTTTGGGAATAAACTTCAGTGTGAATGTTAGAGCTAATAAATAGTCTCAAAACAGCCAGAGAAGGAAAACGCTGGGGCATGGTGGACAAGCAAAGGTCTGGAAAGCAGGGTGCATTTCAGTGAGGTGCTACTGCACGGCCTGTTGGGCACTGGATGCTCAGCAGGTAGAGCATGATGGGCAAGCAAGTGACACTTCACAGTGTTTCCAGCGTCTCCTCTTTTCTCTCATTAGCTCCTGAATTCTGTCTCCTGTCAGATCAGCAGCAGCAGCAGCAGCTCTCACAGGTGCTCAGAGCCACTGAACTGCACAGCCCAGGGATCTACATGCTTTGGAGACTCTGCTGCCTGATGGTATGAAGGAGAGCTGGGACAGGGAGGCTAGCTGTTAAGACTCGCTAGAAATTCAGATTTACATAGCAGAGACTTCTGTGTTACAGTAGAAAATAATAAAGAGAAAGTTCAGCGTAAGTGTACTGCATTCTAGCCACTCCAAAACCATACTCTTGGCCCCGTTGGTGGAGAAACTGTCTTCTATGAAACCAATCGCAGGTTCCAAAAAAGGTTGAGGCCTGCTGCACTAGAGCAGTCTATGTGGAGGAATGGCAACTCCAGTGACAGAACCAGATCGTACATGTGCTTACCATTTGGACCCAGGCACAGATTGATTTATATTTTATATAAAATACTTTAGAATACATCGGAGAAAAGAATTCTGAAATAGTTTTAATTTCAAAAATAATAGCAAGAGAATCTACTAATGTGAGGAGCTACATGGGTTGATTTATAGGCGTTTTCTCATTTAATAGTCTCAAGTACAGAGGACTGCAACTGAAATAACTACATGTCTCTGGTTTTACTTAAGATGTTGCCAGGGAAACCCCTAAACAACAGAGGACACACAAAATGAGGAGAATAAAGGAAATTTTAACTTCTGATCTATAAAGACAGCAAACAGTTAAGATAGTCTGCTCCTGGCCAGACAAATGTAAAATCTAAATATATAAAAAAAAAAAATACTAAAAACCATACTTCAGTTCATCATGTCTAGGTTTCAACAAAACTTAATCTTACATATTTAAGGAGGTTCTTTACTGTCACTCCGTTATTTAATCTTGGGCATGAAAGATCAAATGTGTGAAATACATATTATATATTCATATTTATTTATTTATTGGTTCACAATCACCTTGCCTTATATTATCAAGCAGACTTTTCACTTTCTTTCCTTACTTGAAAAATTTCTTAGGGCTGACCAAATAGCTCAGTGGATTAGTGTCTGCAAGCAGGCCCAGGGATCAGGACTTCAGGGCCTGATGTGCCGACCTCACCTCCGGGGCTGGCTGAGAAGACGATTGAGATGGGGTGTGGCAGCCCACACCTGTAGCCCTAGCTGTCAGGAGGCTGTAAGCAGGTGGGTCACTATGAGTCCTGTCTAGAAGTGAGTCCCTGAACACCCTGTAGACCCTTCCCTAAAATAAAAAAAAAAAAAAAAAAAAAAATCCAACCTGAAAATAATGTTAATTTCAAAAATAATAGCAAGAGAAGCTACTAATGTGAGGAGCTACATGAGTTGATTTATAAGCATTCTCTCATTTAATAGTCATAATAC